>JAVJIF010001799.1:0-270030 GCA_038442645.1 Agave tequilana | reverse complement strand
TGTAATACTACTCGTGACTCCTCAGAACCAATTTTTCTCAATGTTTGTTCCCTATTCGGCTCCTATAGGCCAAGTTTAGGCCAATCAGGGCTGAAATTTGACTTTTGGTTAAACATTTTTAATTAAGACTAGAAATAAATTTAATTGATAGTATTTGTCTTAGAAACAATGTAATACTACTGCTGACTCTTGAGAACTATATTTTCCCCATATTTGTTTCCTATTCGGCTCTTATAATGCCTAGTTAGGCCAAATCGGACTGAAAGTTTGACTAAAAGTCAAACTTTCCAATTAAGACTAGAAATAAGTTTAATTAATAGTATTTGTATATAGAAACTATGTAATACTACTCTCGGGTCTTGAAAATAATATTTCTCCCCGTTTGTGCCCTACGTGGCTCTTATAAGGCCTATTTAGGCCAATCAGGGCTGAAAGTTTGATTTTTAGTTAAACTTCTCAATATTAGATTAGAAAAAAGTTTAATTAGTAGTATTTATATATATAAACTATGTGTTACTACTCAGGCCCTTAAAGACCCACGTTTTCACATCATTTGGACCCTACTCGGCTTTTATAAGACCTAGTTTAGGCTCTATCATCTCAATATGGCCTAGTTCAAACTAATCAGGGCTGAAAGTTTAATTTTTGATCAAACTTCCTAATTATTACTAGAAGTTAGGTTAATTGATAGAATTTATATATTGAAACTATGTAATACCACTCCTATCTCTTGAGAATGAAGTTTTCTTCCTGTTTTGGCCCTATTCGGCTCTTATATGCCCTTAAGAACAACATTTTCTTCCTAGTTCAGCCCATCGTGGGTGAAAGTTTGACTTTTAGTTAATATACAAATTATGACTAGAAATAAGGTTAAGTGGTAGTAATTGTACATAAATATTATGTAATAGTACTCCCGGATCTTGAGAACCATGTTTTTCTCATATTTGGGCCTTACTCGGCTCTTATAAGGCATAGTTTAGGCCCATCAAGTTGAAAGTTTGGTTTTAGTCAAACTTCCCAATTAATACTAATAATAAGTTTAATTTATAGTATTTGTACATAAAAACTTTGTAATACCACTCTCGGCTTTTGAAATCATGTTTCCTCCCCGTTTAGGCCCCTATTTGGCTCTTAAGGCCTATTTCAGGCTATTCGGGGCTGGAAGTTTGAATTCTGACCAAACTTCCCAATTAAGACAAAAAACAAGGTAATTGGTATTATTTATATATAGAAACTATTTAATAAGACTCACGGCTCTCGAAAACCACATTTTCTCCCCGTTTAGAACCTATTTGGCTCCTTAAGGCCTAGATCAAACTAGTTGAGGCTGAAAGTTTGACTTTTGATCAATCTTCTCTATTAAGACTAGAAAGAAGGTTAATTGATAGTATTTGTACGTTCAAAGTATGTAATACCACAACCGGATCTTGATAACAACGTTTTCTCCCCGTTTGGGTTCTATTAGGCTATTACATAGCCTAATTCAGGCCAATTAAGGATGAAAACTTGACTTTTTGATTAAACTTTCCAATTAAGGCTAGAAAGAAGGTTAATTGGTATAATTGTATGTAAAAACTATATAATAATGCTCTCAGCTCTTGAGAATCACGTTTTCTCCCCTTTAAGCCTTACTCGGCTCTTATAAAGCCCAATTCAGGCCAATCAGGGGCGAAAGTTTAACTTTTTGTTAAACTTTTCAATTAATACTAGAAACAAAGTTAATTGAAAGTAATTGTACATGTAAACTATGTAATACTACTCGTGACTCCTCAGAACCAATTTTTCTCAATGTTTGTTCCCTATTCGGCTCCTATAGGCCAAGTTTAGGCCAATCAGGGCTGAAATTTGACTTTTGGTTAAACTTTCCAATTAAGACTAGAAATAAATTTAATTGATAGTATTTGTCTTAGAAACAATGTAATACTACTGCTGACTCTTGAGAACTATATTTTCCCCATATTTGTTTCCTATTCGGCTCTTATAATGCCTAGTTAGGCCAAATCGGACTGAAAGTTTGACTAAAAGTCAAACTTTCCAATTAAGACTAGAAATAAGTTTAATTAATAGTATTTGTATATAGAAACTATGTAATACTACTCTCGGGTCTTGAAAATAATATTTTCTCCCCGTTTGTGCCCTACGTGGCTCTTATAAGGCCTAGTTTAGGCCAATCAGGGCTGAAAGTTTGATTTTTAGTTAAACTTCTCAATATTAAGATTAGAAAAAAGTTTAATTAGTAGTATTTATATATATAACTATGTTATACTACTCAGGCCCTTAAAGACCACGTTTTCACATCATTTGGACCCTACTCGGCTTTTATAAGACCTAGTTTAGGCTCTATCATCTCAATATGGCCTAGTTCAACTAATCAGGGCTGAAAGTTTAATTTTTGATCAAACTTCCTAATTATTACTAGAAGTTAGGTTAATTGATAGAATTTATATATTGAAACTATGTAATACCACTCCTATCTCTTGAGAATGAAGTTTTCTTCCTGTTTTGGCCTATTCGGCTCTTATATGCCCTTAAGAACAACATTTTCTTCCTAGTTCAGCCCAATCGTGGGTGAAAGTTTGACTTTTAGTTAATATACAAATTATGACTAGAAATAAGGTTAAGTGGTAGTAATTGTACATAAATATTATGTAATACTACTCCCGGATCTTGAGAACCACGTTTTTCTCATATTTGGGCTTTACTCGGCTCTTATAAGGCATAGTTTAGGCCCATCAAGGTTGAAAGTTTGGTTTTAGTCAAACTTCCCAATTAATACTAATAATAAGTTTAATTTATAGTATTTGTACATAAAAACTTTGTAATACCACTCTCGGCTTTTGAAAATCATGTTTCCTCCCCGTTTAGGCCCCTATTTGGCTCTTAAGGCCTATTTAGGCTATTCGGGGCTGGAAGTTTGAATTCTGACCAAACTTCCCAATTAAGACAAAAAAACAAGGTAATTGGTATTATTTATATATAGAAACTATTTAATAAGACTCACGGCTCTCGAAAACACATTTTCTCCCCGTTTAGAACCTATTTGGCTCCTTAAGGCCTAGTTCAAACTAGTTGAGGCTGAAAGTTTGACTTTTGATCAATCTTCTCTATTAAGACTAGAAAGAAGGTTAATTGATAGTATTTGTACGTTCAAAGTATGTAATACCACAACCGGATCTTGATAACAACGTTTTCTCCCCGTTTGGGTTCTATTGGGCTATTACATAGCCTAATTCAGGCCAATTAAGGATGAAAACTTGACTTTTTGATTAAACTTTCCAATTAAGGCTAGAAAGAAGGTTAATTGGTATTAATTGTATGTAAAAACTATATAATAATGCTCTCAGCTCTTGAGAATCACGTTTTCTCCCCTTTAAGCCTTACTCGGCTCTTATAAAGCCCAATTCAGGCCAATCAGGGGCGAAAGTTTAACTTTTTGTTAAACTTTTCAATTAATACTAGAAACAAAGTTAATTGAAAGTAATTGTACATATAAACTATGTAATACTACTCGTGACTCCTCAGAACCAATTTTTCTCGATGTTTGTTCCCTATTCGGCTCCTATAGGCCAAGTTTAGGCCAATCAGGGCTGAAATTTGACTTTTGGTTAAACTTTCCAATTAAGACTAGAAATAAATTTAATTGATAGTATTGTCTTAGAAACAATGTAATACTACTGCTGACTCTTGAGAACTATATTTTTCCCATATTTGTTTCCTATTCGGCTCTTATAATGCCTAGTTAGGCCAAATCGGACTGAAAGTTTGACTAAAAGTCAAACTTTCCAATTAAGACTAGAAATAAGTTTAATTAATAGTATTTGTATATAGAAACTATGTAATACTACTCTCGGGTCTTGAAAATAATATTTTCTCCCCGTTTGTGCCCTACGTGGCTCTTATAAGGCCTAGTTTAGGCCAATCAGGGCTGAAAGTTTGATTTTTACTTAAACTTCTCAATATTAAGATTAGAAAAAGTTTAATTAGTAGTATTTATATATATAAACTATGTTATACTACTCAGGCCCTTAAAGACCATGTTTTCACATCATTTGGACCCTACTCGGCTTTTATAAGACCTAGTTCTGACCAATAAAGGCTGAAAGTTTGAATTTTAGTCAAACTTCATAATTAGAGTACAAATTAGGCTATAATAGTAATGCATATTGAAACTATGTAATACTACTATTAACTATTCAAATCTTATTTTCTCCCTGATTGGGCTCTATTCCGCTCTTATTAGGTCAAGTTCAGGCTAATCGAGGCTGAAAGCTTGACTTTTGTCCAAAATTTTCAATTAAGATTAGAAACAAGGTTAATAAGTAGTAATTGTATATAGAAACTATATAATACTACTCACGACTCTTGAACCCCCTGTTTCCCCTCGTTTCTCTATTCAGCTCTCATACGGCCTATTACAGGCCAATCGGGGCTGAAAGTTTAACTTATGGTAAAACTTTCTAATTAAGACTAGAAATAAAGTTAATTAGTAGGAATTAGCGATAGAAACTATGTAATACTATTTCCGGCTCGTGAAAACCATGTTTCCCCCCTGTTTGGGCCCGGCTCTTATAAGATCTAATTCAGACCAATAGGGAAAAAGTTTGCCTTTTGGTAAAATTCCCAATTAAGACCAGAAATAAAGTTAATTATTAGTATTTGTATATAGAAATAAAGTAATACTACTCACAGATCTTGAAAAACCATGTCTTCCCCCTGTTTGGACCCTATTTAGCTCTTATAGGGCCTAGTTCAAGCCAATCAAGGCTGAAATTTTGACTTTTGATCAAACTTCCAATTAAGACTAAAAAGGTTAATTTATCGCATTTGTATAAAAACTATGTAATACTACTTATGGCTCTTGAAAAATCATGTTTTCTTAACTTTTGAAACCTATTCAGCATTTATAAGGCATAGTTAAGTCTAATCGAGACTGAAAGATTGGTTTTTGGTCAAACTTCCCTATTATGAATTGAAACTAGGTTAATTCGTAGTAATTGTTATTAAAACTATGCAATAATACTCCCGACTCTTGAAAACCACGTTGTCACCCCATTTAGGCCCATTTGGCTCTTATAAGGCCTAGTTCAAGTCAATCGAGGCTAAAGGATTTGATTTTTGATCAAACTTCCCAATAAAGACTTTAAATAAGGTTAATTTTTATTAATTATATATAACATTATGTAATACAACTCCCAATTCATGAAAACCATGTTTTCCCCAATTTGGGTCCTATTTGGCTCTTATTAAGGCCTACTTCAGGCAATCGGGGCTGATATTTAAGTTTTGGTTAAACTTTCCAAATTAAGACTAGAAACAAGGTTAATTAGTAGTAATTATATATAAACTATGTAATACTACTTCCAGTTCTTAAAAACCACGTTTTCCCTTGTTTAGGCCCTATTCAGCTCTTATAAGGCCTAGTTCAGTCTAATAGGGACTGAAAGTTTAACTTTTGATCAAACTTCTCAATTAAGATTAGAAATAAGGTTAATTAGTAGTAATTATACATAGAAACTATGTAATACCACTTGTAGCTCATAAAAATCACATTTCCCCCTGTTTGGGTCCTATTTAACTCTAAAAGGCCTAATTCAGGCCATTCGGGTTGAAAGTTTAACTTTTAGTCAAACTTCTCAATTAAGACAAGAAATAAGTTTAATTAGTAGTATTTGTGCATAAAAACTATGTAATATCACTACCAGCTCTTGAGAGCCAGTTTTCTCCCCGTTTGGGCCCATTTGGCTCTTATATGGCCTATTTAGGCCAATCGGGGATTGGAGTTTGACTGTTGATCAAATTTCTCAATTAAAATTAGAAACATGGTTAATTGGTAGTAATTTACTTAAAACTATGTAATACTACTCATGGATCTTGAAAACTTTGTTTTCTCCCCGTTTATCCCTGTTCGATTCTTATGAGGCCTGGTTCAGGCCAACGGGGTTAAAACTTTGAGTTTTGATCAAACTTCCTAATTAAGACTAGAAACAAGATTAATTACTAGTAATTGTATATAGAAATTATGTAATACCACTCATGGCTTTTGAAAATCAAGTTTTTTCCCTATTTAGGGGCACTTCGGCTCTTATAAGGCCTAGTTAGTTAAGGCCAATCAAGGTTGAAATTTTGACTTTTCGTTAAACCTCTTAATTAAGACTAGAAACAAGGTTAATTGGTAGAAATTATATGTAAAAGCTATGTAACACTACTCACGGCTGCTGAAAATCATGTTTTCTCCGTGTTTAGGCTCCATTCGCCTCTTATAAGGCTTAGTTCATACCAATTCGGGCTGAAAGTTTAATTTTTGGTCAAACTTCCAAATAAGGACTAGAAATAAGGTTAATTCATAGTAATTCAACATAGAAATTATGTAATACTACTCCCTTCTCTTGAAAATTATGTTTTTCCCCTGTTTGTTCCCTATTCAGCTCTTATAAGACTTACTTTAGGCCAATCAGGGCTGAAAGTTTGACTTTTGGTCAAAATTCTAAATAAGATTAAAAACACTGAAGTTTACTTTTGGTTAAACTTCTCAATTAAGATAAGAAATAAGGTCAATTTGTAGTAATTGTACCGACAAACTATGTAATATTATTCTTGGGTCTAGAAAACCTTGTTTTCTCCCTATTTGGGCTCTACTTTAAGTCAAACTTCCTAATTAAATTAGAAATAAAAATAATTAGTAGTAATTTAATATAGAAACTATGTAATATTACTCCAGCCTCTTGAAAATCATGTTTTCTCCCCGTTAGGCCTCTATTTGGCTCTTAAGGCCTATTTCAGGCTATTCGGGGCTGAAAGTTTGAATTGTGACCAAACTTCCCAATTAAGACTAAAAACAACGTAATTGGTATTATTTATACATAGAAACTATTTAATAAGACTCACGACTCTCGAAACCACATTTTCTTCCCGTTTAGAACCTATTTGGCTCTTGTAAGGCCTAGTTCAAACTAGTTAGGGCTGAAAGTTTGACTTTTGATCAATCTTCTTTATTAAGACTAGAAAGAAGGATAATTGATAGTATTTGTACGTTCAAAGTGTGTAATACCATAACCGGATCTTGATAACCATGTTTCTCTCCGTTTCGTTCTATTAGGCTCTTATGTGGCCTAATTCAGGCCAATCATGGATGAAAACTTGACTTTTTGATTAAACTTTCTAATTTAGGCTAGAAAGAAGGTTAATTGATAGTAATTGTATATAAAAACTATATAATAATACTCTCAGCTCTTGAGAACCACGTTTTCTCCCCTTTAAGCCTTACTCTGCTCTTATAAAGCCTAATTCAGGCCAATCAGGGACGAAAGTTTAACTTTTGTTTAACTTTTCAATTAATACTAGAAACAAAGTTAATTGAAAGTAATTGTACATATAAACTATGTAATACTGCTCGTGGCTCCTCAGAACTAATTTTTCATAATGTTTGTTCCCTATTTGGCTCCTATAAGGCCAAGTTTAGGCAATCAGTGCTGAAATTTGGCTTTTGGTTAAACTTCCAAATTATGACTAGAAATTAATTTAATTGATAGTATTTTTGCTTAGAAACAATAAAATATTACTGCTAACTCTTGAGAACCACATTTTTCCATATTTGTTTCCAATTCGGCTCCTATAAGGCCTAGTTAGGCCAAATCGGGCTGAAAGTTTGACTTTTGGTCAAACTTTCCAATTAAGGACAGGAAAAAAGTTAATTTGTATTTGTACATAGAAATAATGTAATACCACTCTCGGCTCTTGAGAATAAAGTTTTCTCCCTGTTTTGGCCGAATTTAGCTCTTATATGGCCTACTTCAGGCCATTCGGTGATGAAAGTTTAACTTTTGGTCAAACTTCCCAGTTAAAACTAGAAATAAATTTAATTGATAGTATTTGTACATAAACTATGTAATACAACTTGGCTCTTGAGAAACATACTTTCTTCCTTTTGTGGACTTATTCGGCTCATATAAGGCCTAGCTCAGACTAATCGGGACTAAAAGTCACTTTTAGTCAAACTTCCCAATAAAGACCATAGAAACGAGGTTAAGTGGTTGTAATTGTCCATAGTATCTATGTAATACTACTCGTAAGTCTTAAGAACCAAGTTTTCCCCATGTTTGTTCCCTATTTGGCTCTTATAAGCCCGATTTAGGCCAAGCGGGGCTGAAAGTTTTACTTTTAATCAAACTTCTAAATTAAGACTAAAAGTAAGTTTAATTTATATATTTGCACATGAAAATTATGTAATCCACACCTGGCTTTTGAAATTATGTTTCTCCTCGTTTAGGCTTTATTCTGCAATAAGGCCTAATTCTCGCTAATCGGGGCTGAAAGTTTGACTTGATTTTTGGTTAAACTTTCCAATTAAGATTAGAAAAGTTTAACTAGTTGTAAATTGTATATATAAACGATGTAATACCACTCACGACTCTTGAAAACCAAGTTTTCTCCCCGTTTTGGCCCTATTCGGCTCTTATAAGGCCTAATTCAGACCAATCGGGGTTGAAAGTTTGATTTTTGGTCAAAGTTCCCAATTAAGATTAGAAATATTGTTAATTGGTAGTATTTGTACATAGAAACTATGTAATACCATTTTCGGCTATTGAGAACCATATTTTCTATCTGTTTGGGCCCTACTCGGCTCTTATATGGGTAATTTCAGGCCAATCGGGATGAATGATTGACTTTTGGGCAAACTTTATAATTAAGACTAGAAACAAGGTTAATTGAAAGTAATTATATTAAAATCTGTGTAATACTACTATCGGCTCTTAAGAACCACGTTTTCTCCCTGTTTGGGCCATAAATGGACTCGTATAAGGCTTAGCTCAAGCCAATTGGGGCCGAAAGTTTGGCTTCTGGTGAAATTTCACAATTAAAACTAGATACAAGTTTAATTAATAGTAACTGTACATAAAAACTATGTGTTACTACTCCCGATTCTTGAAAACTACACTTTTTCCATGTTTTTTCCCTATTAGGCTTTTATCAGCCTAGTTCAGGCCAATCGGGTCGAAAATTTGACTTTTGGTCAAACTTCCCAGTTAAGAGTAGAAAAAAGCTTAATTGGAGTATTTATATATAGAAACAATCTAAGGCTACTCTCGACTCTTGAGAATCACTTTTTCTCCCATTTGGGCTATACTCGGCTCTATTAAGGCTGAAGGCTAATCAGACTGAAAGTTTGACTTTTGGTCAAACTTCCAATTAATACTAGAACAAAGTTAGTTAGAAGTAATTGAACATAAAAGCTATGTAATACTAATCTCAGCTCTTGAGAATCACGTTTTTCCCATGTTTATTCTTAATTCGGCTCTTATAAGGCTTAGTTTAGGCCAATCGGGGCTGAAAGTTTGACTTTTTGGTAAAACTTTCAAATTAAGACTATAAATTAGTTTAATTGATAGTTAGTTTTATATAGAAACGATGTAATACCACTCTCGACTTTTGAAAAGCACGTTTTCCCCCAGTTTAGGCCCTATTCGGCTCTTATAAGGCCTAGTTCTGGCCAATCGAGGCTGAAAGTTTGACTTTGGTCAAACTTTCCAATTAAGACAAGAAGTAAGGTTAATTGGTACTATTTGTACATAGAAACTATGTAATACAACTCATGGCTATTGACAACCAAGTTTTCTCCCTATTTGGGCCTCATTCGACTCTTATATGGCTTAGCTCAGGCCAATCAGGGATGAATATTTGAATTTTGGTCAAACTTCTCAATTGACACTAGAAACAAGGTTAATTGGAAGTAACTGTACATAGAAACTATGTAATACTACTCTCGGCTCTTGAAACCACATTTTATTCTTGTTCGGGCCCTACACGCTCTTATAAGGCCTAGTTCAGTCAATCAGGGTTTAACCTTGACTTTTAGTCAAACTTCTCATTTAAGACCAAAAATAAGCTTAATTAGTAGTAATTGTACATAGAAACTATGTAATGACACTCTCAGCTCTTGAAAATCACGTTTTCCCCATGTTTATTCTTTATTCGGCTCTTATAAGGCCTAAATCAGCCCAATGGGGCGGAAGGTTTGTCTTTTTGTCAAACTTTCTAATTAAGACTAGAAATAAGCTTAGTTAGTAGTGTTTGTACATAGAAATTATGTAATACCACTCCCGTTTTACGAACCTCGTTTTCTCCCTGTTTGGGCCCTATTCGGCTCTTATATGGCCTAGTTCAAACTAATCAGGGCTGAAAGTTTAATCTTTTATCAAACTTCCTAATTATTGCTAGAAATTAGGTTAATTGATAGAATGTATATATTGAAACTATGTTAATACCACTCCTATCTCTTGAGAACGAAGTTTTCTTCCTGTTTGGGCCCTATTCGGTCGGCTCTTACATGCCCTTAATAACAACGTTTTCTTGCTCGTTCAGGCCAATCGTAGATGAAAGTTTGACTTTAGTTAAATATACCAATTATAACTAGAAATAAAGTTAAGTGATAGTAATTGTACATATATATTATGTAATACTACTCTCGGATCTTGAGAACCACGTTTTCCCTATGTTTGGGCCTTACTCGGCTCTTATAAGGCATAGTTTAGGCCCATCAAGGTTGAAAGATTGGCTTTTAGTCAAACATCCCAATTAAGACTAGAAATAAGTTTAATTGAAAGTATTTGTACATAGAAACTATGAATACCACTCTCGGCTCTTGAAAATCATGTTTCCTCCCTGTTTAGGCCCCTATTTGGCTCTTAAGTCTAATTTCAGGCTATTCAGGGCTGAAAGTTTGATTATGACCAAACTTCCCAATTAAGACTAAAAATAATGTAAATTGGTATTATTTATATATAGAAACTATTTAATAAGACTCACGGCTTTCGAAAATCACATTTTCTCCCCGTTTAGAACCTATTTGGCTCTTATAAGGCCTTGTTAAACTAGATGGGGCTGAAAGTTTGACTTTTGATCAATCTTCTCTATTAAGACTAGAAAGAAGGTTAATTGATAGTATTTGTACATAGAAAGTGTGTAATACCATAACTAGATCTTGATATCCACGTTTTCTCCCCGTTTGGGTCCTATTGGGCTCTTATATGGCCTAATTCAGGCCAATCAGGGATGAAAACTTGACTTTTTGATTAAACTTTCCAATTAAGGCTAGAAACAAGGTTAATTGGTAGTAATTGTATATAAAAACTATAAAATAATACTCTCGGCTCTTGAGAACCATATTTTCTCCCCTTTAAGCCTTACTCGGCTCTTATAAAGCTTAATTTAGGCTAATCAGGGGCGAAAGTTTGACTTTTTGTAAAACTTTCGAATTAATAATAGAAACAAGTTAATTGAAAGTATTGTACATATAAACTATGTAATACTGCTCGTGACTCCTGAGAACAAATTTTCCCCAATGTTTGTTCCCTATTCGGCTCCTATAAGGCCAAGTTTAGGCCAATCAGGGCTAAAATTTGGCTTTTGGTTAAACTTCCCAATTAAGACTAGAAATAAATTTAATTGATAGTATTTGTGCTTAGAAACAATGTAATACTACTGCTGACTCTTGAGTACCCTATTTTCCCCATATTTGTTTCCTATTCGGCTCTTATAAGGCCTAGTTAGGCCAAATCAGGCTGTTTCCAATTAAAACTAGAAATAAGTTTAATTAATAGTATTTATATATAGAAACTATTTAATACTACTCTCGGTTCTTGAAAACAGTATTTTCTCCCCGTTTGAGCCCTACTTGGCTCTTATAAGGCCTAGTTTAGGCCAATCAGGGCTGAAAGTTTGATTTTTAGTCAAACTTCTTAATTAAGATTAGAAACAAGTTTAATTAGTAGTATTTGTATATAAAAACTATGTAATACTACTAGGCCCTTGAAGACCACGTTTTCACATCATTTGGACCCTACTCGGCTTTTATAAGACCTAGTTCTGACCAATATAGGCTGAAAGTTTGAATTTTAGTCAAACTTTATAATTTATAGTACAAATAAGGCTAATTAATAATACTATTACCGACTATTCAAAATCTTATATTCTCCCCGTTTGGGCTCTGTCCCGCTCTTATAAAGTCTAATTCAGGCTAATCGAGACTGAAAGCTTGACTTTTGTCCAAACTTTTCAATTAAGATTAGAAAAAAGGTTAATAAGTAGTAATTATAAGTAGTAATTATATATAGAAACTATGTAATACTACTTACGGCACTTGAACCCCATGTTTTCCCCTCGTTTCTCTATTCGGCTCTTATACAGCCTAGTACATGCCAATCGAGGCTGAAATTTTGACTTTCGATCAAACTTTATAATTAAGACTAGAAATAAAGTTAATTAGTAAAAATTAGAAATAGAAACTATGTTATACTATTCCTAGCTCGTGAAAACCATGTTTTCCCCCTGTTGGGCCCCAATCGGCTCTTATAAGATCTAATTCAGATCAATCAGGCAGAAAATTTGGCTTTTGATAAAAATTCCCTATTAAGACCAGAAATAAAGTTAATTATTAGTATTCATATATACAAATAATGTAATACTACTCATAAATCTTGAAAACCATGTCTTCCCCCAGTTTGGGCCCTATTCGGCTCTTATAGGGCCTAGTTCAAGTCAATCAAGGCTGAAATTTTGACTTTTGATCAAATTTCAAATTAAGACTGAAAAAAGGTTAATTTATTGCATTTGTATATAAAAACTACGTAATACTACTTACAGCTCTTGAAAATTATGTTTTCTTAACTTTTGGACCCTATTCAGCTCTTATAAGGTAGTCTAATCGAGACTGAAAGACTGGTTTTTTGTCAAACTTCCCTATTATGACTTGAAACTAGATTAATTAGTAGTATTGTATATTGAAACTATGCAGTAATACTCCCAGCTCTTGAAAACCACATTGTCACCCCATTTAGGCCTTATTTGGCTCTTATAAGGCCTAGTTCAAGTCAATCGAGGCTAAAGGAATTGATTTTTGATCAAACTTCCTAATAAAGACTATAAATAAGTTTAATTTTTATTAATTATATATAGACTATGTAATACAACTCCCAATTCTTGAAAATCATGTTTTACCCAATTTGGGTCCTATTTGGCTCTCATTAAGGCCTACTTCAGGCCAATCGGGGCTGATATTAAACATCTAGTTAAACTTCCCAAATTAAGATTAGAAATAAGATTAATTAGTAGTAATTATATGTAAAAAAACTATGTAAACTACTCACGGCAGTTGAAAAACATGTTTTGTCCCCATTTGGGCCTAATTCGCCTCTTATAAGGCCTAGTTCAGGCCAATCTGGGCTGAAAGTTTGACTTTTGGTCAAACTCCCAAATAAGAACTAGAAATAAAGTTAATTCGTAGTAATTCTACATAGAAACTATGCAATACTACTCCCGTCTCTTGGAAACAACATTTTTCCCTATTTTTTTCTTGTTCAGCCTTACAAGGCATAGTTTAGGCTAATCTGGGCTGAAAGTTTGACTTTTGGTCAAACTTTCCAATTATGGACAGGAAAAAGGTTAATTTGTATTTGTATATAGAATTAATGTAATACCTCTCTCGGCTCTTGAAAATAAAATTTTCTCCCGTTTTGGCCATATTTGGCTCTTATATGGCCTATTTCAGGCCATTCGCGGATGAAAGTTTGACTTTTTGTCAAACTTCTCAGTTAAGACTAAAAATAAATGTAATTGGTAGTATTTGTACATAAACTATGTAATACAACTCCTGGCTCTTGAGAAACACACTTTCTCCTTGTTGTGGACCTATTCGGCTCTTATAAGGCCTAGCTCAGGCTAATCGGGACTTAAAGTCACTTTTAGTCAAACTTCCCAAAAAAGACCATAGAAATGAGGTTAAGTAGTAGTAATTGTCCATAGTAACTATGTTATACTACTCTTAACTCTTAAGAACCAAGTTTTCCCCATGTTTGTTCCCTATTCGGCTCTTATAAGCAAGTTTAGGCTAAGCGGAGCTGAAAGTTTTACTTTTAATCAAACTCTTAATTAAGACTAAAAGTAAGTTTAATTTATGTATTTGCACATGAAAACTATGTAATTCCACTACTAGCTCTTGAAATCATGTTTTCTTCTCGTTTAGGCCCTATTCTGTAGTAAGGCCTAATTCTCGCTAATCGGGGCTGAAAGTTTGACTTGATTTTTGGTCAAACTTTTCAATTAAGATTAGAAAAAGGTTAACTAGTCGTAAATTGTATATAAAAAATGATGTAATACCACTAACGACTCTTGAAAACCAAGTTCTCTCCCCGTTTTGGCCTTATTCGGCTCTTATAAGGCCTAGTTCAGACCAACCAGGGCTAAAAATTTGACTTTTGGTCAAAATTCCCAATTAAGATTAGAAATATTGATAATTGGTAGTATTTGTACATAGAAACTATGGAATACCATTTTCGGCTATTGAGAACCATATTTTCTATCCGTTTGGGCCCCACTCGGCTCTTATATGGCCAATTTCAGGCCAATCGGGGATAAATGATTGACTTTTGGTCAAACTTCATAATGAAGACTAGAAACAAGGTTAATTGAAAGTAATTATACATAAAATCTGTGTAATACTACTCTCGGCTATTAAAAACTACGTTTTCTCCCTATTTGGGCCCTAATGGGCTCTTATAAGGCTTAGGTCAAGCTAATCTGGGCCGAAAGTTTGGCTTTTGGTCAAATTTCACAATTAAAACTAGATACAAGTTTAATTAAAAAGTTTGTTCCCTATTCGGCTCTTACAAGCCTGATTTAGGCCAAGCGGGGCTGAAAGTTTTGCTTTAAATCAAACTTCTCAATTAAAACTAAAAGTAAGTTTAATTTATATATTTGCACTTGAAAACTATGTAATTCCACTCTTGGCACTTGAAATCATGTTTTCTCCTCATTTAGGCCTTATTCTGCAATAAGGCCTAATTCTCGCTAATCGGGGCTGAAAGTTTGACTTGATTTTTGGTCAAACTTTCCAATTAAGATTAGAAAAAGGTTAACTAGTCGTAAATTGTATATAAAAACGATGTAATACCACCCACGTCCCTTGAAAACCAAGTTTTCTCCTCGTTTTGGCCTTATTCGACTCTTATAAGGCCTAATTCAGACCAACCGGGGCTGAAAATTTGACTTTTGGTCAAAGTTCCCAATTGAGATTAGAAATATTGTTAATTGGTAGTATTTGTACATAGAAACTATGTAATACCATTTTCGACTATTGAGAACCATATTTTCTATCCGTTTGGGCCCTACTCGGCTCTTATATGGCCAATTTTAGGCCAATCAGGGATAATGATTGACTTTTGGTCAAACATCATAATTAAGACTAGAAACAAGGTTAATTGAAAGTAATTATATATTAAATCTGTGTAATACTACTCTCGGCTCTTAAGAACCACGTTTTCTTCCGGTTTGGGCCCTAATGGGCTCGTATAAAGCTTAGCTCAAACCACTCAGGGCCGAAAGTTTGGCGTTTGGTCAAATTTCACAATTAAAACTAGATACAAGCTTAATTAATAGTAACTGTACATAAAAACTATGTGTTACTGCTCCCGATTCTTGAAAACCACACTTTCCCCAACTTTTTTTTCCTATTCGGCTTTTATCAGGCCTAGTTTAGGCCAATCGGGGCCGAAAGTTTGACTTTTGGTCAAACTTCTCAAAAGATTAGAAAAAGCTTAATTGGAAGAAATTATACATAGAAACAATCTAAAACTACTCTCGGCTCTTGAGAATCACGTTTTCTCCCCATTTGAGCTATACTCGGCGCTAATAAGGCTGAAGACCAATCAGACTGAAAGTTTGACTTTTGGTCAAACTTCCCAATTTACACTAGAAACAAAGTTAGTTGGACGTAATTGAACATAAAAGCTATGTAATACTAATCCCAGCTCTTGAGAATTACGTTTTTCCTATGTTTATTCTTAATTCGGCTCTTATAAGGCTTAGTGTAAGCCAATCGGGGCTAAAAGTTTGGCTTTTTGGTAAAACTTTCAAATTAAGTCTATAAATTAGTTTAATTGATAGTTATTTTTACATAGAAACTATGTAATACCACTCTTGGCTTTTGAAAAGCACGTTTTCTCCCAGTTTAGGCCCTATTCGACTCTTATAAGGCCTAGCTCTGGCCAATCGGGGCTAAAAGTTTGACTTTGGTCAAACTTTCCAATTATGACTAGAAGTAAGGTAATTGGTAGTATTTGTACATAGAAACTATGTAATACAACTCATGGCTATTGATAACCATATTTTCTCCCTGTTTGGGCCTGCTCAGGCCAACAAGGGATTAATGTTTGAATTTTGGTCAAACTTATCAATTGACACTAGAAACAAGGTTAATTGGAAGTAACTGTACATAGAAACTATGTAATACTACTTCCGGCTCTTGATAACCACGTTTTATTCTTGTTCCTGCACGGCTCTTATAAGGCCTAGTTCAGTCAATCAGGGTTGAACCTTGGCTTTTAATCAAACTTCTCATTTAAGACTAAAAATAACCTTAATTAGTATTAATTGTACATAGAAACTATGTAATGCCACTCTCTGCTCGTGAAAATCACCTTTTCCCCATGTTTATTCTTTATTCGGCTCATATAAGGCCCAAATCAGCTCGATCGGGGCTGAAGGTTTTGCCTTTTGGTCAAACTTTCTAATTAAGACTAGCAATAAGATTAGTTGGTAGTATTTGTACATAGAAATTATGTAATATCACTCCCGGGTCTTAAGAACCACGTTTTCTCCCCGTTTGGGCCCTACTCGGCTCTTATATGGCCTACTTCAAACCAATCAGGGCTGAAAGTTTGATTTTTTATCAAACTTCCTAATTATTACTAGAAATTAGGTTAATTGATAGAATTTACATATTGAAACTATGTAATACCACTCCTGTCTCTTAAGAATGAAGTTTTCTTCCTGTTTAGGCCTTATTCGGCTCTTATATACCCTTAAGAATAACGTTTTCTTCCTAGTTCAGGCCAATCGTGGATGAAAGTTTGACTTTTAGTTAAACATACCAATTATGACTAGAAATAAGGTTAGTGGAAATAATTATACATAAATATTATGTAATACTACTCCCGAATCTTTAAAACCACGTTTTCCCCATGTTTGGGCCTTACTCGGCTCTTATAAGGCATAGTTTAGGCCCATCAAGGTTAAAAGTTTGGCTTTTGGTCAAACTTCCCAATTAAGACTATAAATAAGTTTAATTGATAGTATTTGTACATAGAAACTATGTAATACAACTCTCGGCTCTTGAAAATCATGTTTCCTCCCCGTTAGGCCCCTATTTGGCTCTTATGGCCTATTTCAGGCTATTCAGGGCTGAAAGTTTGAATTGTGACCAAACCTCCCTATTAAGACTACAAACAAGGTAAATTGGTATTATTTATACATAGAAACTATTTAATAAGACTCACGGCTCTCGAAAACCACATTTTCTCCCTGTTTAAAAACCTAATTGGCTCTTATAAGGCCTAGTTCAAACTAGTTGAGGTTGAAAGTTTGACTTTTGATCAATCTTCTCTATTAAGACTAGAAAGAAGGTTAATTGATAGTATTTGTATATAGAAAGTGTGTAATACCACAACCGAATCTTGATAACCACGTTTTCTCCCCGTTTGGGTCTTATTGGGCTCTTATATGGACTAATTCAGGCCAATCAGGGATGAAAGCTTGACTTTTTGATTAAACTTTCCAATTAAGGCTAGAAAAAAAGTTAATTGATAGTAATTGTACATAGAAACTATGTAATGTCACTCTCAGTTCTTGAAAATCACGTTTTCCCCATGTTTATTCTTTATTCGACTCTTATAAGGCCTAAAACAGCCCAATCGGGGCTGAAGGTTTGTCTTTTGGTCAAACTTTCTAATTAAAACTAGAAAGAAGATTAATTGGTAGTATTTGTACATAGAAATTATGTAATACCACTCCCGGGTCTTAAGAACCACGTTTTCTCCCCGTTTGGGCCGTTCGTCTCTTATATGGCCTAGTTCAAAACAAACAGGGCTGAAAGTTTGATATTTGATCAAACTTCCTAATCATCACTAGAAATTAAGTTAATTGATAGAATTTATATATTGAAACTATGTAATACCACTCCTGTCTCTTAAGAACAAAAGTTTTATTCCTGTTTGAGCCCTGTTCGGCTCTTTTATGCCCTTAAGTACAACGTTTTCTTCCTAGTTCAGGCCATCGTGGATGAAAGTTTGACTTTTAGTTAAATATACCAATTATGACTAGAAATAAGGTTAGGTGGTAGTAATTGTATATAAATATGTAATACTACTCCCGGATCTTGAGAACCACATTTTCCCCATGTTTGGGCCTTACTAGGCTCTTATAAGGCATAGTTTAGGCCCATCTAGGTTGAAAGTTTGGTTTTTTGTTAAACTTCCCAATTAAGACTAAAAATAAGTTTAATTGATAGTATTTGTATATATATAAACTATGTAATGCCACTCTCGGCTCTTGAAAACTTGTTTCCTCCCCGTTTAGGCCCCTATTTGGCTCTTAAGGCCTATTTCAGGCTATTCGGGGCTGAAAGTTTAAATTGTGATCAAACTTCCCAATTAAAATTAAAAATAAGGTAATTTGTATTATTTAAACATAGAAACTATTTAATAAAACTCACGGCTCTCGAAAATCACATTTTCTCCCCATTTAGAACCTATTTGGCTCTTATAAGGCCTAGTTCAAACTAGTTGGGGCTGAAAGTTTGAATTTTGATCAATCTTCTCTATTAAGACTAGAAAGAAGGTTAATTGATAGTACTTGTAGTTCAAAGTGTGTAATACCATAATGGGATCTTGATAACCACGTTTTCTCCCCGATTGGGTTCAATTGGGCTCTTATATGCCTAATTCAGGCCAATCAGGGATGAAAACTTGACTTTTTATTAAACTTCCCAATTAAGGCTAGAAAGAAGGTTAATTGGAAATAATTGTACATAAAAACTATATAATAATACTCTCAGCTCTTGAGAACCACGTTTTCTCTCCTTTGAGCCTTACTC
This sequence comes from Agave tequilana, assembly GCA_038442645.1. NCBI lineage: Eukaryota > Viridiplantae > Streptophyta > Magnoliopsida > Asparagales > Asparagaceae > Agave > Agave tequilana. Next base: position 251,108 of record JAVJIF010001799.1, on the reverse strand, counting down.
GGCTTTTATAAAGCCTAATTCAGGCCAATCAGGGGTGAAATTTGACTTTTTGTTAAACTTTCCAATTAATACTAGGAACAAAGTTAATTGAGAGTAATTGTATATATAAACTATGTAATACTGCTCGTGACTCCTCAGAACCAATTTTTCCCAATGTTTGTTCCCTATTCGGCTCCTATAAGGAGTTTAGGCCAAAAAACAGGGATGAAATTTGGCTTTTGGTTAAACTTCTGAATTAAGACTAGAAATAAATTTAATTGATAGTATTTGTGCGTAGAAACAATGTAATACTACTGCTGACTCTTGAGAACCACATTTTCCCCATATTTGTTTCCTATTCGGCTCTTATAAGGCCTAGTTGGGCCAAATCGGGCTGAAAGTTTGACTTTTGATCAAACTTTCTAATTAAGACTAGAAATAGTTAATTAATAGTATTTGTATTTAGAAACTATGTAATACTACTCTCGGATCTTGAAAACAATATTTTCTTCCCATTTGATCCCTACTTGGCTCTTATAAGGCCTAGTTTAGGCCAATCAGGACTAAAAGTTTAGTTTTTATTCAAACTTCTCAATTAAGATTAGAAACAAGTTTAATTAGTAATATTTGTATATAAAAACTATGTAATACTACTCAGGTCCTTGAAGACCATGTTTTCACAACATTTGGACCCATTCGGCTTTTATAAGACCTAGTTCTGACCAATAGTGGCTGAAAGTTTAAATTTTAGTCAAACGTCATAATTTAGAGTACAAATAAGGCTAATTAATAGTAATGCACATTGAAACTATGTAATACTATTACTGACTATTCAAAATCTTATTTTCTCCCTGTTTGGGCTCTATTCCGCTCTTATAAGGTCTAGCTCAGGCTAATCGAGGCTGAAAGCTTGTGTTTTGTCCAAACTTTTCAATTAAGAACAAGGTTAATAAGTAGTAATTGTATATAGAAACTATGTAATACTACTCACGGCTCTTGAACCCCATGTTTTCCCCTCGTTTCTCTATTCGGTCTTATACGGTAGGTACATGCCAACCGGGGCTGAAAGTTTGACTTTTGGTCAAACTTTCTAATTAAGACTAGAAATAAAGTTTATTAGTAGAAATTAGAAATAGAAACTATGTAATACTATTTCCGGCTCGTGAAAACCATGTTTTCCCCCATTTTGGGCCCCAATCGGCTCTTATAAGTTCTAATTCAGACCAATCGAGGCAGAAAGTTTGCCTTTTGGTAAAATTCCTAATTTAGCCCAGAAATAAAGTTAATTATTAGTATTCGTTTATAAAAATAATATAATACTACTCACAGATCTTGAAAACTATGTCTTCCCCCAGTTTGGCCCCTATTCGGCTCTTAATAGAGCCTAGTTCAAGTCAATCAAGGCTGAAATTTTGACTTTTGATCAAACTTCTAATTAAGACTAAAAAAAAGGTTAATTTATTGCTTTTTTTATAAAAAAACTACGTAATACTACTTACGGCTCTTAAAAATCATGTTTTCTTGACTTTTGGACCCTATTCAGCACTTAATAAGGTATAGTTAAGTCTAATCGAGACTGAAAGATTGGTTTTTGATCAAACTTCCCTATTAAGACTTGAAACTAGGTTAATTAGTAGAATTGTATATTGAAACTATGCAGTAATACTCCCGACTCTTGAAAACCACGTTGTCACCCCCATTTAGGCCCATTTTCTTCTTAAGGCCTAGTTCAAGTCAATCGAGGCTAAAGGATTTGATTTTTGATCAAACTTCCCAATAAAGACTTATAAATAAGGTTAATTTTTATTAATTGTATATAGAACTATGTAATACAACTCCAAATTCTTGAAAATCAAGTTTTCCCCAATTTGGATCCTATTTGGCTCTTATTAAGGCCTACTTCAGGCCAATCGGGGCTGATATTTAACTTTTGATTAAACTTCCCAAATTAAGACTCGAAACAAGGTTAATGAGTAGTAATTATATATAGAAACTATGTAATACTACTTTCGGTTATTGAAAATCACGTTTTCCCTTGTTTAGTCCCTATTCGCCTCTTATAAGGCGTGGTTCAGTCTAATAGGGACTGAAAGTTTGACTTTTGATCAAACTTCTCAATTAAGAATATAAATAAGGTTTATTAGTAGTAATTGTACATAGAACTATGTAATACCACTCGTGGCTCTTAAAAATCACATTTCCCCTTGTTTAGGTCCTATTTAACTCTTATAAGGCCTAATTCAGGCCAATCGTGCTAAAAGTTTAACTTTTAGTCAAGCTTCTCAATTAAGATTAGAAATAAGTTTAATTAGTAGTATTTGTGCATAAAAACTATGTAATATCACTACAAGCTCTTGAGAGCTAGTTTTCTCCCCGTTGGCCCATTCAGCTCTTATATGGCCTAATTCAAGCCAATCGGGGATGGGAGTTTGACTTTTGATCAAATTTCTCAATTAAAATGAGAAATATGGTTAATTAGTAGTAATTTACTTAAAAACTATGTAATACTACTTATGGCTCTTGAAAACTTTGTTTTCTCCTCGTTTATACCTATTCGGTTCTTATGAGGCCTAGTTCAGGCCAACTGGGTTAAAAATTTGGGTTTTGATAAAACTTCCAAATTAAGACTAGAAACAAAGTTGATTAATAGTAATTGTATATAGAAATTATGTAATACCACTTATGGGTTTTGAAAATCAAGATTTTTCCCTATTTAGGGGCCCTTCGGCTCTTATGGCCTAGTTAAGGCCAATCAGGGTTGAAATTTTGACTTTTCGTTAAACCTCTTAATTAAGACTCGAAACAAGGTTAATTAGTAGTGATTGTATGTAAAAACTATGTAACACTACTCACGGCTGCTGAAAACCATATTTTCTCTCTGTTTGGGCTCCATTCGCCTCTTTTTAATTGTTCTGATGATAAACCTTTTTTCTCTTGCTACAACGAGGGAATTCACAGTCAATTACATTCCGAAAGGATATACTTATCACGATTACAGGATGGCCTGGTATCGAGCATTCCTTCTCAGGCCTTTCGATCATTCATGGTTCTTCACCTTCCTGGTATCAGAGCCAAGTTTCTTGCTTGTTGGTTAGCATAAGTAGGTAACAATTGACCTGTTGGATTTTGGTAGGCGTTGGCAAGCGTTGGTAAGCTTGTAAGTCCGTTGGTAAGCCCGTTGAGATTAGGGTGTTCCAGGCGTTGTGTTCCCGTGTTCCAGTCTACTGAAAGGTCAACCCCATCAGTTAGTTACATACTAGTGATGACCAATATTGTTAGAAGAATGTTTCTAGGTTCCAGTTCGACCTCAGGATCAAACAGAAAGGTAGTAAGAAGTAGAGAAGATATAGTTCATGAGCAATTTTTAGAATGGAGAATTCCCAGTGAAAGAATAGAGAATATTTACAGTATAGGCACCTTTGACTTTAAAACTTCATATGCTATAAAAATTCATGAAGAAACATTCAATATCCAGAATAAATCCCAAACTATTCATCTATTATCCAAACTTGCATTAAAAGAGTTCATTAAAAAGGGATTCCGCTACATTCATTTTGGGCTAGTACAGGTAGCTATCAAACCACTAGTCCATACTGGTGTAGACACACCTGTCTACACAGCTCTACGAGATAAAAGATTAAAAAGATATAAAGCATCCATCCTATCAATGATTCAAACTAATATATGTAATGGACCAGTATACTTCAACTGTATGCCTAATTACTCAGTGTCCTTAACAGATCCATTATTCCTAAATTCATTAATCTTGGACGTCCACCTACAAGGTGATGAGTTTGAAACATCCACTGAACAAGTATCAGTCATGTATAAGCTATATTATAAATTAATGAGTTCCCAAATGAACCCAAAATTCAAAATGATAGACTCCCGCTCTCAAGAAGAAACTGTTATCCTTCAGATAGAAGCTGAACAATCAAAAACTTTTGTTCCTAAAAGACTAAAATGGAATGAGATAACCATTCCAGACGAATTCAAAATAGAGAATCCTCAGACCCCTAGAGACATAGAGAGGACTGAGATCTCAGATATAATAGAAGAAGATGATGGGACAGTATTAATTAGATTCAACTCTGTTAGAGAAAGACCTTCAACCTCCTTTAGATATGTTGAACCCAGTAGAAATTCATGTTCTGAATATTCATTCCAACAACCCATTAGAGTATTCCATAAGTCACCCCTTCCAGAGGTTAGTCAGGAAAATTACTCTCCTACATTATCCCAAATGAGACCAGATTTTACTGGAGAAATTAATATGATTAAAAAACCATTCATTAGCGATAGTGTTAGACTTATGAAAGAATTCAGTGAAGAATCCAAACATTTTGATTGGTTCTCAAAACTCCATAGGACTTACCAAGAACAATTAACAAAAAATTGGATTAGCGATATATGGGAACATGAAATTAATTTCAACTTTGAAATATGGTTACAATATTACTTAGTGAAACAAGGCATCGAAGACCCATTCAATCAATCCCAAATTAATGTTCAGACCAGCCTATACAAAAGATGGCAACTGACAGATGGAAACATTGTGACTTCAATCCATCCTCCATTACAATCTATCAAGATTCCAACCAATGAAGGAGAAGTAACTGCTTCCCCTTTCAAAAGAGGGAAAAATAATAACGAACCAGTCAACATAGAAGACATTAAAAAGGTTTATCATCAGAACAATTATTCAAACCAAATGCTACACACCATAGCGCATCAAGTTGATTCCTTATCCACAGAAATTAAAGGAATTCAAAAGGAGTCAAAATCTAAATTCCCACTAAGTTATTCGGCACCACATTTCCAGCCAACAAGTTTACCTGTAGAAAATGTCCGACCAATGAACCTACTAGGACAAATAACTCAAGCTTTAGAAAAAATTAATGAAAACATTCCAAGCTCGTCAAAAATAAATATTATACAAGAACAAGATGATTCAGAATCCGAATATACAGATGGCTCAGACGATCCATTAATACAACAAATAAACCAAATAGAAGACAGTATCCAGGGAGCAAATCCCGATCAAGAAATTAATCGAATTAATACAAGATATAAGAAAAGCAACAATTCATATAGAAATAACCCATAGGTACCATGGATCTTTTGCTGGAGTTACCAAATCACTCAGCACTACAGTGCCACAGACAAATTCCCAATGAGTTTAGTCCGGGAATTCAAAATCAAATGGTGGGACAAGTTCAACCAAAATCTATGCTCAGAATCAACAGTTGGCGAGTTCCTCGACTCCGGCAAAAAATTCCAACATCAAATTCAACAAGTCTCTAAACACTCGGACTCCCCAAAACCCTTTCCCAAAGCTTCAACAACAATCCGAGAAGATTCAGACTCTGAAGATGAATTCCAACAATTTCTAAAATTCCAGGAGTTCAAAAAGATGCAAAAGCAAATCGCCAAATCACGAAGCAGCTCCACTGCATCCTCCTCACCCATTGATCCAGCACTTGACCCCATAGGAGGTCAAGATCCATTTGATATGTGAATATTTCAAAAAAAAAAAAAAAAAAAAAAAAAAAAAAAAAAAAAGAGATAGAGAAAGAGAGAAATTCACCAGAAAAATTCAACAGCTTCAGCATTCATGAACACCAAAAGCAGGCTCCAACAAGACTCAAAGCTGCTAGTATTCCCTCAAAAGCATCCAAACAAATTCCTCCCCAGACAAGGCAAGACTCAAAGCTGCAAAAGGTGACAGATTCCTCTCTGACAAAGGACGAACCAACAGATTCCTCTCCAGACAAAGGAAGAAATGACTTAAAGCTGCAAGATTCCAAGTCCGACAAAGTAAGACAAGACTCAAAAGCAACTCAAAGTGACAGATTCCTCTCCAGACCGACAAAGGACGACATGACTCAAAAGTGACAGATTCCTCTCCAGACAGACAAAGGACGAAGTGACTCAAAGCTGCAAGATTCCAAAGCCGACAAAGCAAGACAAGACTCAAAAGTAAAGAAATGACAAGATTCCTCGCCAGCTCATCACTCCAGAAGACTCAACTCCTCTCTATAAATTCAAGGCTTCCTCAACCATTCAAGGGCAGAACTACTTTCCAGAGCTAATTCAGAGCAAGAAAAACAGAGCGAAATCAGAACCAAAAAACTAGAGAAAAAATTCCTCCTTGTAATCAAAAATCCTCTCCCTCTTCCTCAAGCAATTCCAAGTTGTATTCCTACTTCCTGTTGTATCCAATTTCAAAGATCATTAGATCTAATCAACCGTTGTAAGTTCCTGTTCTCTCTGAAATTCAATTGCAATATTCCATCTTTATTATACACTGTGTCTATAGCTCTCACGTATCATTTAGCACTGCATATTTAAACAAAAATTTCAAAAAAGTTACTGTTCATATTTACTGTAGCAAAGTCACTGTTCATTTTACTGTTCATACGTACGGTACTATTCATACATACGGTACTGTTCATACATACATTCACTGTTCATATACTGTATTATTCACTGTTTATACACAACGAGAATTCAAAGTTCTAAATAATTCTCAGTCTATATCATATCTACCCTGACGACCAGCCTGTCCTGACCCCTGGGTTCCCTTCCTGGTATCAGAGCCAAGTTTCTTGCTTGTTGGTTAGCATAAGTAGGTAACAATTGACCTGTTGGATTTTGGTAGGCGTTGGCAAGCGTTGGTAAGCTTGTAAGTCCGTTGGTAAGCCCGTTGAGATTAGGGTGTTCCAGGCGTTGTGTTCCCGTGTTCCAGTCTACTGAAAGGTCAACCCCATCAGTTAGTTACATACTAGTGATGACCAATATTGTTAGAAGAATGTTTCTAGGTTCCAGTTCGACCTCAGGATCAAACAGAAAGGTAGTAAGAAGTAGAGAAGATATAGTTCATGAGCAATTTTTAGAATGGAGAATTCCCAGTGAAAGAATAGAGAATATTTACAGTATAGGCACCTTTGACTTTAAAACTTCATATGCTATAAAAATTCATGAAGAAACATTCAATATCCAGAATAAATCCCAAACTATTCATCTATTATCCAAACTTGCATTAAAAGAGTTCATTAAAAAGGGATTCCGCTACATTCATTTTGGGCTAGTACAGGTAGCTATCAAACCACTAGTCCATACTGGTGTAGACACACCTGTCTACACAGCTCTACGAGATAAAAGATTAAAAAGATATAAAGCATCCATCCTATCAATGATTCAAACTAATATATGTAATGGACCAGTATACTTCAACTGTATGCCTAATTACTCAGTGTCCTTAACAGATCCATTATTCCTAAATTCATTAATCTTAGACGTCCACCTACAAGGTGATGAGTTTGAAACATCCACTGAACAAGTATCAGTCATGTATAAGCTATATTATAAATTAATGAGTTCCCAAATGAACCCAAAATTCAAAATGATAGACTCCCGCTCTCAAGAAGAAACTGTTATCCTTCAGATAGAAGCTGAACAATCAAAAACTTTTGTTCCTAAAAGACTAAAATGGAATGAGATAACCATTCCAGACGAATTCAAAATAGAGAATCCTCAGACCCCTAGAGACATAGAGAGGACTGAGATCTCAGATATAATAGAAGAAGATGATGGGACAGTATTAATTAGATTCAACTCTGTTAGAGAAAGACCTTCAACCTCCTTTAGATATGTTGAACCCAGTAGAAATTCATGTTCTGAATATTCATTCCAACAACCCATTAGAGTATTCCATAAGTCACCCCTTCCAGAGGTTAGTCAGGAAAATTACTCTCCTACATCATCCCAAATGAGACCAGATTTTACTGGAGAAATTAATATGATTAAAAAACCATTCATTAGCGATAGTGTTAGACTTATGAAAGAATTCAGTGAAGAATCCAAACATTTTGATTGGTTCTCAAAACTCCATAGGACTTACCAAGAACAATTAACAAAAAATTGGATTAGCGATATATGGGAACATGAAATTAATTTCAACTTTGAAATATGGTTACAATATTACTTAGTGAAACAAGGCATCGAAGACCCATTCAATCAATCCCAAATTAATGTTCAGACCAGCCTATACAAAAGATGGCAACTGACAGATGGAAACATTGTGACTTCAATCCATCCTCCATTACAATCTATCAAGATTCCAACCAATGAAGGAGAAGTAACTGCTTCCCCTTTCAAAAGAGGGAAAAATAATAACGAACCAGTCAACATAGAAGACATTAAAAAGGTTTATCATCAGAACAATTATTCAAACCAAATGCTACACACCATAGCGCATCAAGTTGATTCCTTATCCACAGAAATTAAAGGAATTCAAAAGGAGTCAAAATCTAAATTCCCACTAAGTTATTCGGCACCACATTTCCAGCCAACAAGTTTACCTGTAGAAAATGTCCGACCAATGAACCTACTAGGACAAATAACTCAAGCTTTAGAAAAAATTAATGAAAACATTCCAAGCTCGTCAAAAATAAATATTATACAAGAACAAGATGATTCAGAATCCGAATATACAGATGGCTCAGACGATCCATTAATACAACAAATAAACCAAATAGAAGACAGTATCCAGGGAGCAAATCCCGATCAAGAAATTAATCGAATTAATACAAGATATAAGAAAAGCAACAATTCATATAGAAATAACTTCTACAATAATGACTGGCGAAACGGCAGGACTAGGAATTATTACCCTAGGCCAACACCTCCAGACATCCAATATGAGGAAAAGGCTATATTTAAATCAAGCTATGATGGTACTTCTGTCTACGAATGGAATATAGACGGAAAAAGTGAGTATGAAATACTCAATACATTACAAGAAATAGGTATGGCAGTAACAGCCTACAAAACAAATCGATTACCTGAACAAAACGCTACAGTCTACATAGTCACTGGTTTTACTGGGCAGTTAAAATATTGGTGGGATAACTCATTAACCCTAGAAGAAAAACAAACAATTCTGAACCACGAAATAGAAGTAGAAGACGCTCAAGGAACAATTACAAAGAAAAATGATTCTGCCAGTTTTCTCATAATTACTATAGCAACACACTTTGTAGGAAATCCTGCAGAAGAACTAGGATCTTTAAACATATCCCTTACTAATTTAAAATGTCCGACCCTTACTGACTTCAGATGGTATAAAGATATGTTCCTGACCTATGTATTAAAACGATCAGATTCAACTAAATCATTTTGGAAAGAAAAATTCATAACGGGACTACCCAGTTTGTTTTCACAAAGGGTTCTTACAAACATTAAAAAGGCTATGGGAGCCGAAGATGATAATGCTGATTTTAGCACTATTACATATGGTCAACTATTTGCATTTGTTAAAAAAGAAGCTCTGCAAGCTTGCCAAGAATTAAAATTCCAAGCTAAGTATGGAAACAAGAGACAAGAAATGGGCTCTTTCTGTGAAGCATTTGGCATTACAGGAATAAGAGCCCCTTCTACTGAAAAAAGACGCAATCAAAAGCTAAACCATTACAAGAATTATAAGACTAGAAGAAGAGATTATCCTCAAAATCCTAAAACAAGAAAACATCCTCAAAAACATTCAAACGAAAATTACTACCAAAACAGGTCCAAACCAATTACTTGCTACAAATGTGGAAAAACTGGCCATATGGCAAATAAATGCAAATCAAAAGAGAAAAGAAAAAAACTGATAATGATAAAATTAATGAAATCATAGATGATATGACGGACTTAGAAAACAACATCAAGAAGAAACTTAAGGAAAGGATTCAAATCATCTCCGAGATTAATGAAGTATCCGATGATAATGAATATTATGACTCGTCGAGCTCTAGCAACTCCGATTGCAAATGTAAAACAATCAATATGATCAAGGAAAATACTTTCAAAACACGTAATTCAGAGAAAAAATCAAAAGAATTAATATTCGACATGATACAACAGATTCCTGATTTAAAAACACAAAAGGAACATCTAGAAAAATTAAGAACTCTAATAGTTAATGAAGAAGAAGAAAAAGATAACTTAACTCAACCTTTCAGCATTTCAAAACTCTTCGAACCTATCCGATAAATTCCACTTTAGGAACCAAACCAAACGACATTCGTAAACTTCAAACAGAGATACAACTCCTAAAAGATGAAATCAGATTCATTAAGGAAAATTTACGACAAATAGAAACAAGAAATCTAGCATATGAAACACAGATGTGCCTCGTCCAAAGCCAAATTAATAAGACAAGCGAAGGAACTACTGCATCAGGATCATTCGAAGAACCGCTTTCCTTTTCTCTAAATGAAATAAACATTTCAACCAATTGTCCACCCAACCCTGGATTTATCTCCACTATTGAAAAATTCAATTACCAAAAATGGTTCATATTCATAACCCTGGCCATCGATGATTCAAAACTAACACTTACTGCAATGATCGATTCCGGAGCCGATCATAGTGTAATTAGGAACGGTATTCTCCCAACAAAGCATTATGAACCCACTAAAGAAAAACTAATCACGGCAAATGACTCGCCTTTAAAAGTCATGGGAAAAATAACAAACATATCAATATGCAATGAGACAATTTGTTTCAAACACCAATTCATTGTTATTAAAAATCTAAATACCGATATAATATTAGGAATACCATTTTTAACCCAAATCTATCCATTTTGGGTTGATTCAAAAGGATTAGGCACAAGAGTAATGGGACAAGAGATCATATTCAGATTTATATCCCCTATCCAGTCCAAAACCCTAAATACTCTACAAAATGATACAATTTACCATAGCATTCATACACAACAATCATTGCATTCTGCATGCATTCATTCCATCCAAACAACACCCCAGTATAACCCTTGGATTCTTTACCACAGATTCATAATGGACAAAGGAAAATCTCCTATCCAGAAGACAGTCAATCCTAAAGATTATGAAATAAAAATCTCATCTCCCATTCAAAGTCACAACAGATTCCAAGTCCTTGGTAACTTTCCTCCTCTTCCCTTTGCTGTAACAACTCCAACAAAGACTCAAAGTACCCCACGACCCCAATCCGATTCATCTCCATATTTCACCAAGAAGAATCCTGAGTATATAATCCTCACCAACTTCACTGAGATCCCTGAATACAAGGCACTTTGTTCATTCGTAAATAAACTCCTACCAGCCGGCTGCCAATGGCTTCCAGATGATCCACTCAAAACTCAAAGATACTATGAACTAGTTCTCATTGACTCTGGTTCAATAGAGCTTTATCATACTATGGACAAAAGCAATCCAGACAGGATCTCCTACTCAAAATGTGTCATCAAGAAAATTATTCGACCAATAGAATGGGCATCTCTTGCTACAACGAGGGAATTCACAGTCAATTACATTCCGAAAGGATATACTTATCACGATTACAGGATGGCCTGGTATCGAGCATTCCTTCTCAGGCCTTTCGATCATTCATGGTTCTTCACCTTCCACACTAATTGCCAAAACGAATTCCCAGTATGGTTCTATGAATGGTGGCATTCATACGGACCTACAACCAACATACTACCACCAACAGTACTCAAAGGCTTCAACAGGTATCTCTTCCAAGCCAAAGGATTACATTACATCAAAACAGTCCAATACTACAAAGAATTCAAGGTACCATGGATCTTTTGCTGGAGTTACCAAATCACTCAGCACTACAGTGCCACAGACAAATTCCCAATGAGTTTAGTCCGAGAATTCAAAATCAAATGGTGGGACAAGTTCAACCAAAATCTATGCTCAGAATCAACAGTTGGCGAGTTCCTCGACTCCGGCAAAAAATTCCAACATCAAATTCAACAAGTCTCTAAACACTCGGACTCCCCAAAACCCTTTCCCAAAGCTTCAACAACAATCCGAGAAGATTCAGACTCTGAAGATGAATTCCAACAATTTCTAAAATTCCAGGAGTTCAAAAAGATGCAAAAGCAAATCGCCAAATCACGAAGCAGCTTCACTGCATCCTCCTCACCCATTGATCCAGCACTTGACCCCATAGGAGGTCAAGATCCATTTGATATGTGAATATTTCAAAAAAAAAAAAAAAAAAAAAAAAAAAAAAGATAGAGAAAGAGAGAAATTCACCAGAAAAATTCAACAGCTTCAGCATTCATGAACACCAAAAGCAGGCTCCAACAAGACTCAAAGCTGCTAGTATTCCCTCAAAAGCATCCAAAGACAAATTCCTCCCCAGACAAGGCAAGACTCAAAGCTGCAAAAGGTGACAGATTCCTCTCTGACAAAGGACGAACCAACAGATTCCTCTCCAGACAAAGGAAGAAATGACTTAAAGCTGCAAGATTCCAAGTCCGACAAAGTAAGACAAGACTCAAAAGCAACTCAAAGTGACAGATTCCTCTCCAGACCGACAAAGGACGACATGACTCAAAAGTGACAGATTCCTCTCCAGACAGACAAAGGACGAAGTGACTCAAAGCTGCAAGATTCCAAAGCCGACAAAGCAAGACAAGACTCAAAAGTAAAGAAATGACAAGATTCCTCGCCAGCTCATCACTCCAGAAGACTCAACTCCTCTCTATAAATTCAAGGCTTCCTCAACCATTCAAGGGCAGAACTACTTTCCAGAGCTAATTCAGAGCAAGAAAAACAGAGCGAAATCAGAACCAAAAAACTAGAGAAAAAATTCCTCCTTGTAATCAAAAATCCTCTCCCTCTTCCTCAAGCAATTCCAAGTTGTATTCCTACTTCCTGTTGTATCCAATTTCAAAGATCATTAGATCTAATCAACCGTTGTAAGTTCCTGTTCTCTCTGAAATTCAATTGCAATATTCCATCTTTATTATACACTGTGTCTATAGCTCTCACGTATCATTTAGCACTGCATATTTAAACAAAAATTTCAAAAAAGTTACTGTTCATATTTACTGTAGCAAAGTCACTGTTCATTTTACTGTTCATACGTACGGTACTATTCATACATACGGTACTGTTCATACATACATTCACTGTTCATATACTGTATTATTCACTGTTTATACACAACGAGAATTCAAAGTTCTAAATAATTCTCAGTCTATATCATATCTACCCAATCACTACTAATTAACCTTGTAATACTACTAATAATAACGAACCAGTCAACATAGAAGACATTAAAAAGGTTTATCATCAGAACAATTATTCAAACCAAATGCTACACACCATAGCGCATCAAGTTGATTCCTTATCCACAGAAATTAAAGGAATTCAAAAGGAGTCAAAATCTAAATTCCCACTAAGTTATTCGGCACCACATTTCCAGCCAACAAGTTTACCTGTAGAAAATGTCCGACCAATGAACCTACTAGGACAAATAACTCAAGCTTTAGAAAAAATTAATGAAAACATTCCAAGCTCGTCAAAAATAAATATTATACAAGAACAAGATGATTCAGAATCCGAATATACAGATGGCTCAGACGATCCATTAATACAACAAATAAACCAAACGACATTCGTAAACTTCAAACAGAGATACAACTCCTAAAAGATGAAATCAGATTCATTAAGGAAAATTTACGACAAATAGAAACAAGAAATCTAGCATATGAAACACAGATGTGCCTCGTCCAAAGCCAAATTAATAAGACAAGCGAAGGAACTACTGCATCAGGATCATTCGAAGAACCGCTTTCCTTTTCTCTAAATGAAATAAACATTTCAACCAATTGTCCACCCAACCCTGGATTTATCTCCACTATTGAAAAATTCAATTACCAAAAATGGTTCATATTCATAACCCTGGCCATCGATGATTCAAAACTAACACTTACTGCAATGATCGATTCCGGAGCCGATCATAGTGTAATTAGGAACGGTATTCTCCCAACAAAGCATTATGAACCCACTAAAGAAAAACTAATCACGGCAAATGACTCGCCTTTAAAAGTCATGGGAAAAATAACAAACATATCAATATGCAATGAGACAATTTGTTTCAAACACCAATTCATTGTTATTAAAATCTAAATACCGATATAATATTAGGAATACCATTTTTAACCCAAATCTATCCATTTTGGGTTGATTCAAAAGGATTAGGCACAAGAGTAATGGGACAAGAGATCATATTCAGATTTATATCCCCTATCCAGTCCAAAACCCTAAATACTCTACAAAATGATATAATTTACCATAGCATTCATACACAACAATCATTGCATTCTGCATGCATTCATTCCATCCAAACAACACCCCAGTATAACCCTTGGATTCTTTACCACAGATTCATAATGGACAAAGGAAAATCTCCTATCCAGAAGACAGTCAATCCTAAAGATTATGAAATAAAAATCTCATCTCCCATTCAAAGTCACAACAGATCCCAAGTCCTTGGTAACTTTCCTCCTCTTCCCTTTGCTGTAACAACTCCAACAAAGACTCAAAGTACCCCACGACCCCAATCCGATTCATCTCCATATTTCACCAAGAAGAATCCTGAGTATATAATCCTCACCAACTTCACTGAGATCCCTGAATACAAGGCACTTTGTTCATTCGTAAATAAACTCCTACCAGCCGGCTGCCAATGGCTTCCAGATGATCCACTCAAAACTCAAAGATACTATGAACTAGTTCTCATTGACTCTGGTTCAATAGAGCTTTATCATACTATGGACAAAAGCAATCCAGACAGGATCTCCTACTCAAAATGTGTCATCAAGAAAATTATTCGACCAATAGAATGGGCATCTCTTGCTACAACGAGGGAATTCACAGTCAATTACATTCCGAAAGGATATACTTATCACGATTACAGGATGGCCTGGTATCGAGCATTCCTTCTCAGGCCTTTCGATCATTCATGGTTCTTCACCTTCCACACTAATTGCCAAAACGAATTCCCAGTATGGTTCTATGAATGGTGGCATTCATACGGACCTACAACCAACATACTACCACCAACAGTACTCAAAGGCTTCAACAGGTATCTCTTCCAAGCCAAAGGATTACATTACATCAAAACAGTCCAATACTACAAAGAATTCAAGGTACCATGGATCTTTTGCTGGAGTTACCAAATCACTCAGCACTACAGTGCCACAGACAAATTCCCAATGAGTTTAGTCCGGGAATTCAAAATCAAATGGTGGGACAAGTTCAACCAAAATCTATGCTCAGAATCAACAGTTGGCGAGTTCCTCGACTCCGGCAAAAAATTCCAACATCAAATTCAACAAGTCTCTAAACACTCGGACTCCCCAAAACCCTTTCCCAAAGCTTCAACAACAATCCGAGAAGATTCAGACTCTGAAGATGAATTCCAACAATTTCTAAAATTCCAGGAGTTCAAAAAGATGCAAAAGCAAATCGCCAAATCACGAAGCAGCTCCACTGCATCCTCCTCACCCATTGATCCAGCACTTGACCCCATAGGAGGTCAAGATCCATTTGATATGTGAATATTTCAAAAAAAAAAAAAAAAAAAAAAAAAAAAAGATAGAGAAAGAGAGAAATTCACCAGAAAAATTCAACAGCTTCAGCATTCATGAACACCAAAAGCAGGCTCCAACAAGACTCAAAGCTGCTAGTATTCCCTCAAAAGCATCCAAAGACAAATTCCTCCCCAGACAAGGCAAGACTCAAAGCTGCAAAAGGTGACAGATTCCTCTCTGACAAAGGACGAACCAACAGATTCCTCTCCAGACAAAGGAAGAAATGACTTAAAGCTGCAAGATTCCAAGTCCGACAAAGTAAGACAAGACTCAAAAGCAACTCAAAGTGACAGATTCCTCTCCAGACCGACAAAGGACGACATGACTCAAAAGTGACAGATTCCTCTCCAGACAGACAAAGGACGAAGTGACTCAAAGCTGCAAGATTCCAAAGCCGACAAAGCAAGACAAGACTCAAAAGTAAAGAAATGACAAGATTCCTCGCCAGCTCATCACTCCAGAAGACTCAACTCCTCTCTATAAATTCAAGGCTTCCTCAACCATTCAAGGGCAGAACTACTTTCCAGAGCTAATTCAGAGCAAGAAAAACAGAGCGAAATCAGAACCAAAAAACTAGAGAAAAAATTCCTCCTTGTAATCAAAAATCCTCTCCCTCTTCCTCAAGCAATTCCAAGTTGTATTCCTACTTCCTGTTGTATCCAATTTCAAAGATCATTAGATCTAATCAACCGTTGTAAGTTCCTGTTCTCTCTGAAATTCAATTGCAATATTCCATCTTTATTATACACTGTGTCTATAGCTCTCACGTATCATTTAGCACTGCATATTTAAACAAAAATTTCAAAAAAGTTACTGTTCATATTTACTGTAGCAAAGTCACTGTTCATTTTACTGTTCATACGTACGGTACTATTCATACATACGGTACTGTTCATACATACATTCACTGTTCATATACTGTATTATTCACTGTTTATACACAACGAGAATTCAAAGTTCTAAATAATTCTCAGTCTATATCATATCTACCCTGACGACCAGCCTGTCCTGACCCCTGGGTTCCCTTCCTGGTATCAGAGCCAAGTTTCTTGCTTGTTGGTTAGCATAAGTAGGTAACAATTGACCTGTTGGATTTTGGTAGGCGTTGGCAAGCGTTGGTAAGCTTGTAAGTCCGTTGGTAAGCCCGTTGAGATTAGGGTGTTCCAGGCGTTGTGTTCCCGTGTTCCAGTCTACTGAAAGGTCAACCCCATCAGTTAGTTACATACTAGTGATGACCAATATTGTTAGAAGAATGTTTCTAGGTTCCAGTTCGACCTCAGGATCAAACAGAAAGGTAGTAAGAAGTAGAGAAGATATAGTTCATGAGCAATTTTTAGAATGGAGAATTCCCAGTGAAAGAATAGAGAATATTTACAGTATAGGCACCTTTGACTTTAAAACTTCATATGCTATAAAAATTCATGAAGAAACATTCAATATCCAGAATAAATCCCAAACTATTCATCTATTATCCAAACTTGCATTAAAAGAGTTCATTAAAAAGGGATTCCGCTACATTCATTTTGGGCTAGTACAGGTAGCTATCAAACCACTAGTCCATACTGGTGTAGACACACCTGTCTACACAGCTCTACGAGATAAAAGATTAAAAAGATATAAAGCATCCATCCTATCAATGATTCAAACTAATACATGTAATGGACCAGTATACTTCAACTGTATGCCTAATTACTCAGTGTCCTTAACAGATCCATTATTCCTAAATTCATTAATCTTAGACGTCCACCTACAAGGTGATGAGTTTGAAACATCCACTGAACAAGTATCAGTCATGTATAAGCTATATTATAAATTAATGAGTTCCCAAATGAACCCAAAATTCAAAATGATAGACTCCCGCTCTCAAGAAGAAACTGTTATCCTTCAGATAGAAGCTGAACAATCAAAAACTTTTGTTCCTAAAAGACTAAAATGGAATGAGATAACCATTCCAGACGAATTCAAAATAGAGAATCCTCAGACCCCTAGAGACATAGAGAGGACTGAGATCTCAGATATAATAGAAGAAGATGATGGGACAGTATTAATTAGATTCAACTCTGTTAGAGAAAGACCTTCAACCTCCTTTAGATATGTTGAACCCAGTAGAAATTCATGTTCTGAATATTCATTCCAACAACCCATTAGAGTATTCCATAAGTCACCCCTTCCAGAGGTTAGTCAGGAAAATTACTCTCCTACATCATCCCAAATGAGACCAGATTTTACTGGAGAAATTAATATGATTAAAAAACCATTCATTAGCGATAGTGTTAGACTTATGAAAGAATTCAGTGAAGAATCCAAACATTTTGATTGGTTCTCAAAACTCCATAGGACTTACCAAGAACAATTAACAAAAAATTGGATTAGCGATATATGGGAACATGAAATTAATTTCAACTTTGAAATATGGTTACAATATTACTTAGTGAAACAAGGCATCGAAGACCCATTCAATCAATCCCAAATTAATGTTCAGACCAGCCTATACAAAAGATGGCAACTGACAGATGGAAACATTGTGACTTCAATCCATCCTCCATTACAATCTATCAAGATTCCAACCAATGAAGGAGAAGTAACTGCTTCCCCTTTCAAAAGAGGGAAAAATAATAACGAACCAGTCAACATAGAAGACATTAAAAGGTTTATCATCAGAACAATTATTCAAACCAAATGCTACACACCATAGCGCATCAAGTTGATTCCTTATCCACAGAAATTAAAGGAATTCAAAAGGAGTCAAAATCTAAATTCCCACTAAGTTATTCGGCACCACATTTCCAGCCAACAAGTTTACCTGTAGAAAATGTCCGACCAATGAACCTACTAGGACAAATAACTCAAGCTTTAGAAAAAATTAATGAAAACATTCCAAGCTCGTCAAAAATAAATATTATACAAGAACAAGATGATTCAGAATCCGAATATACAGATGGCTCAGACGATCCATTAATACAACAAATAAACCAAATAGAAGACAGTATCCAGGGAGCAAATCCCGATCAAGAAATTAATCGAATTAATACAAGATATAAGAAAAGCAACAATTCATATAGAAATAACTTCTACAATAATGACTGGCGAAACGGCAGGACTAGGAATTATTACCCTAGGCCAACACCTCCAGACATCCAATATGAGGAAAAGGCTATATTTAAATCAAGCTATGATGGTACTTCTGTCTACGAATGGAATATAGATGGAAAAAGTGAGTATGAAATACTCAATACATTACAAGAAATAGGTATGGCAGTAACAGCCTACAAAACAAATCGATTACCTGAACAAAACGCTACAGTCTACATAGTCACTGGTTTTACTGGGCAGTTAAAATATTGGTGGGATAACTCATTAACCCTAGAAGAAAAACAAACAATTCTGAATCACGAAATAGAAGTAGAAGACGCTCAAGGAACAATTACAAAGAAAAATGATTCTGCCAGTTTTCTCATAATTACTATAGCAACACACTTTGTAGGAAATCCTGCAGAAGAACTAGGATCTTTAAACATATCCCTTACTAATTTAAAATGTCCGACCCTTACTGACTTCAGATGGTATAAAGATATGTTCCTGACCTATGTATTAAAACGATCAGATTCAACTAAATCATTTTGGAAAGAAAAATTCATAACGGGACTACCCAGTTTGTTTTCACAAAGGGTTCTTACAAACATTAAAAAGGCTATGGGAGCCGAAGATGATAATGCTGATTTTAGCACTATTACATATGGTCAACTATTTGCATTTGTTAAAAAAGAAGCTCTGCAAGCTTGCCAAGAATTAAAATTCCAAGCTAAGTATGGAAACAAGAGACAAGAAATGGGCTCTTTCTGTGAAGCATTTGGCATTACAGGAATAAGAGCCCCTTCTACTGAAAAAAGACGCAATCAAAAGCTAAACCATTACAAGAATTATAAGACTAGAAGAAGAGATTATCCTCAAAATCCTAAAACAAGAAAACATCCTCAAAAACATTCAAACGAAAATTACTACCAAAACAGGTCCAAACCAATTACTTGCTACAAATGTGGAAAAACTGGCCATATGGCAAATAAATGCAAATCAAAAGAGAAAAGAAAAAAAACTGATAATGATAAAATTAATGAAATCATAGATGATATGACGGACTTAGAAAACAACATCAAGAAGAAACTTAAGGAAAGGATTCAAATCATCTCCGAGATTAATGAAGTATCCGATGATAATGAATATTATGACTCGTCGAGCTCTAGCAACTCCGATTGCAAATGTAAAACAATCAATATGATCAAGGAAAATACTTTCAAAACACGTAATTCAGAGAAAAAATCAAAAGAATTAATATTCGACATGATACAACAGATTCCTGATTTAAAAACACAAAAGGAACATCTAGAAAAATTAAGAACTCTAATAGTTAATGAAGAAGAAGAAAAAGATAACTTAACTCAACCTTTCAGCATTTCAAAACTCTTCGAAACCTATCCGATAAATTCCACTTTAGGAACCAAACCAAACGACATTCGTAAACTTCAAACAGAGATACAACTCCTAAAAGATGAAATCAGATTCATTAAGGAAAATTTACGACAAATAGAAACAAGAAATCTAGCATATGAAACACAGATGTGCCTCGTCCAAAGCCAAATTAATAAGACAAGCGAAGGAACTACTGCATCAGGATCATTCGAAGAACCGCTTTCCTTTTCTCTAAATGAAATAAACATTTCAACCAATTGTCCACCCAACCCTGGATTTATCTCCACTATTGAAAAATTCAATTACCAAAAATGGTTCATATTCATAACCCTGGCCATCGATGATTCAAAACTAACACTTACTGCAATGATCGATTCCGGAGCCGATCATAGTGTAATTAGGAACGGTATTCTCCCAACAAAGCATTATGAACCCACTAAAGAAAAACTAATCACGGCAAATGACTCGCCTTTAAAAGTCATGGGAAAAATAACAAACATATCAATATGCAATGAGACAATTTGTTTCAAACACCAATTCATTGTTATTAAAAATCTAAATACCGATATAATATTAGGAATACCATTTTTAACCCAAATCTATCCATTTTGGGTTGATTCAAAAGGATTAGGCACAAGAGTAATGGGACAAGAGATCATATTCAGATTTATATCCCCTATCCAGTCCAAAACCCTAAATACTCTACAAAATGATACAATTTACCATAGCATTCATACACAACAATCATTGCATTCTGCATGCATTCATTCCATCCAAACAACACCCCAGTATAACCCTTGGATTCTTTACCACAGATTCATAATGGACAAAGGAAAATCTCCTATCCAGAAGACAGTCAATCCTAAAGATTATGAAATAAAAATCTCATCTCCCATTCAAAGTCACAACAGATTCCAAGTCCTTGGTAACTTTCCTCCTCTTCCCTTTGCTGTAACAACTCCAACAAAGACTCAAAGTACCCCACGACCCCAATCCGATTCATCTCCATATTTCACCAAGAAGAATCCTGAGTATATAATCCTCACCAACTTCACTGAGATCCCTGAATACAAGGCACTTTGTTCATTCGTAAATAAACTCCTACCAGCCGGCTGCCAATGGCTTCCAGATGATCCACTCAAAACTCAAAGATACTATGAACTAGTTCTCATTGACTCTGGTTCAATAGAGCTTTATCATACTATGGACAAAAGCAATCCAGACAGGATCTCCTACTCAAAATGTGTCATCAAGAAAATTATTCGACCAATAGAATGGGCATCTCTTGCTACAACGAGGGAATTCACAGTCAATTACATTCCGAAAGGATATACTTATCACGATTACAGGATGGCCTGGTATCGAGCATTCCTTCTCAGGCCTTTCGATCATTCATGGTTCTTCACCTTCCACACTAATTGCCAAAACGAATTCCCAGTATGGTTCTATGAATGGTGGCATTCATACGGACCTACAACCAACATACTACCACCAACAGTACTCAAAGGCTTCAACAGGTATCTCTTCCAAGCCAAAGGATTACATTACATCAAAACAGTCCAATACTACAAAGAATTCAAGGTACCATGGATCTTTTGCTGGAGTTACCAAATCACTCAGCACTACAGTGCCACAGACAAATTCCCAATGAGTTTAGTCCGGAATCAAATGGTGGGACAAGTTCAACCAAAATCTATGCTCAGAATCAACAGTTGGCGAGTTCCTCGACTCCGGCAAAAAATTCCAACATCAAATTCAACAAGTCTCTAAACACTCGGACTCCCCAAAACCCTTTCCCAAAGCTTCAACAACAATCCGAGAAGATTCAGACTCTGAAGATGAATTCCAACAATTTCTAAAATTCCAGGAGTTCAAAAAGATGCAAAAGCAAATCGCCAAATCACGAAGCAGCTCCACTGCATCCTCCTCACCCATTGATCCAGCACTTGACCCCATAGGAGGTCAAGATCCATTTGATATGTGAATATTTCAAAAAAAAAAAAAAAAAAAAAAAAAAAAAAGATAGAGAAAGAGAGAAATTCACCAGAAAAATTCAACAGCTTCAGCATTCATGAACACCAAAAGCAGGCTCCAACAAGACTCAAAGCTGCTAGTATTCCCTCAAAAGCATCCAAAGACAAATTCCTCCCCAGACAAGGCAAGACTCAAAGCTGCAAAAGGTGACAGATTCCTCTCTGACAAAGGACGAACCAACAGATTCCTCTCCAGACAAAGGAAGAAATGACTTAAAGCTGCAAGATTCCAAGTCCGACAAAGTAAGACAAGACTCAAAAGCAACTCAAAGTGACAGATTCCTCTCCAGACCGACAAAGGACGACATGACTCAAAAGTGACAGATTCCTCTCCAGACAGACAAAGGACGAAGTGACTCAAAGCTGCAAGATTCCAAAGCCGACAAAGCAAGACAAGACTCAAAAGTAAAGAAATGACAAGATTCCTCGCCAGCTCATCACTCCAGAAGACTCAACTCCTCTCTATAAATTCAAGGCTTCCTCAACCATTCAAGGGCAGAACTACTTTCCAGAGCTAATTCAGAGCAAGAAAAACAGAGCGAAATCAGAACCAAAAAACTAGAGAAAAAATTCCTCCTTGTAATCAAAAATCCTCTCCCTCTTCCTCAAGCAATTCCAAGTTGTATTCCTACTTCCTGTTGTATCCAATTTCAAAGATCATTAGATCTAATCAACCGTTGTAAGTTCCTGTTCTCCCTGAAATTCAATTGCAATATTCCATCTTTATTATACACTGTGTCTATAGCTCTCACGTATCATTTAGCACTGCATATTTAAACAAAAATTTCAAAAAAGTTACTGTTCATATTTACTGTAGCAAAGTCACTGTTCATTTTACTGTTCATACGGTACTATTCATACATACGTACGGTACTGTTCATACATACATTCACTGTTCATATACTGTATTATTCACTGTTTATACACAACGAGAATTCAAAGTTCTAAATAATTCTCAGTCTATATCATATCTACCCTGACGACCAGCCTGTCCTTCTTCGATGCCTTGTTTCACTAAGTAATATTGTAACCATATTTCAAAGTTGAAATTAATTTCATGTTCCCATATATCGCTAATCCAATTTTTTGTTAATTGTTCTTGGTAAGTCCTATGGAGTTTTGAGAACCAATCAAAATGTTTGGATTCTTCACTGAATTCTTTCATAAGTCTAACACTATCGCTAATGAATGGTTTTTTAATCATATTTATTTCTCCAGTAAAATCTGGTCTCATTTGGGATGATGTAGGAGAGTAATTTTCCTGACTAACCTCTGGAAGGGGTGACTTATGGAATACTCTAATGGGTTGTTGGAATGAATATTCAGAACATGAATTTCTACTGGGTTCAACATATCTAAAGGAGATTGAAGGTCTTTCTCTAACAGAGTTGAATCTAATTAATACTGTCCCATCATCTTCTTCTATTATATCTGAGATCTCAGTCCTCTCTATGTCTCTAGGGGTCTGAGGATTCTCTATTTTGAATTCGTCTGGAATGGTTATCTCATTCCATTTTAGTCTTTTAGGAACAAAAGTTTTTGATTGTTCAGCTTCTATCTGAAGGATAACAGTTTCTTCTTGAGAGCGGGAGTCTATCATTTTGAATTTTGGGTTCATTTGGGAACTCATTAATTTATAATATAGCTTATACATGACTGATACTTGTTCAGTGGATGTTTCAAACTCATCACCTTGTAGGTGGACGTCCAAGATTAATGAATTTAGGAATAATGGATCTGTTAAGGACACTGAGTAATTAGGCATACAGTTGAAGTATACTGGTCCATTACATATATTAGTTTGAATCATTGATAGGATGGATGCTTTATATCTTTTTAATCTTTTATCTCGTAGAGCTGTGTAGACAGGTGTGTCTACACCAGTATGGACTAGTGGTTTGATAGCTACCTGTACTAGCCCAAAATGAATGTAGCGGAATCCCTTTTTAATGAACTCTTTTAATGCAAGTTTGGATAATAGATGAATAGTTTGGGATTTATTCTGGATATTGAATGTTTCTTCATGAATTTTTATAGCATATGAAGTTTTAAAGTCAAAGGTGCCTATACTGTAAATATTCTCTATTCTTTCACTGGGAATTCTCCATTCTAAAAATTGCTCATGAACTATATCTTCTCTACTTCTTACTACCTTTCTGTTTGATCCTGAGGTCGAACTGGAACCTAGAAACATTCTTCTAACAATATTGGTCATCACTAGTATGTAACTAACTGATGGGGTTGACCTTTCAGTAGACTGGAACACGGGAACACAACGCCTGGAACACCCTAATCTCAACGGGCTTACCAACGGACTTACAAGCTTACCAACGCTTGCCAACGCCTACCAAAATCCAACAGGTCAATTGTTACCTACTTATGCTAACCAACAAGCAAGAAACTTGGCTCTGATACCAGGAAGGGAACCCAGGGGTCAGGACAGGCTGGTCGTCAGGGTAGATTTGATATAGACTGAGAATTATTTAGAACTTTGAATTCTCGTTGTGTATAAACAGTGAATAATACAGTATATGAACAGTGAATGTATGTATGAACAGTACCGTACGTATGTATGAATAGTACCGTACGTATGAACAGTAAAATGAACAGTGACTTTGCTACAGTAAATATGAACAGTAACTTTTTGAAATTTTTGTTTAAATATGCAGTGCTAAATGATACGTGAGAGCTATAGACACAGTGTATAATAAAGATGGAATATTGCAATTGAATTTCAGAGAGAACAGGAACTTACAACGGTTGATTAGATCTAATGATCTTTGAAATTGGATACAACAGGAAGTAGGAATACAACTTGGAATTGCTTGAGGAAGAGGGAGAGGATTTTTGATTACAAGGAGGAATTTTTTCTCTAGTTTTTTGGTTCTGATTTCGCTCTGTTTTTCTTGCTCTGAATTAGCTCTGGAAAGTAGTTCTCGAAAATAGCTCTGTTTCTGAATGGTTGAGGAAGCCTTGAATTTATAGAGAGGGGTTGAGTCTTCTGGAGTGATGAGCTGGCGAGGAATCTTGTCATTTCTTTACTTTTGAGTCTTGTTTTGCTTTGTCGGCTTTGGAATCTTGCAGCTTTGAGTCACTTCGTCCTTTGTCTGTCTGGAGAGGAATCTGTCACTTTGAGTCATGTCGTCTCTTTTGTCGGTCTGGAGAGGAATCTGTCACTTTGAGTCACTTCGTCCTTTGTCGGTCTGGAGAGGAATCTGTCACTTTGAGTCACTTCGTCCTTTGTCGGTCTGGAGAGGAATCTGTCACTTTGAGTCACTTCGTCCTTTGTCTGGAGAGGAATCTGTTACTTTGAGTCACTTCGTCCTTTGTCTAGAGAGGAATCTTGCAGCTTTGAGTCACTTCTGCCTTTGTCAGAGAGGAATCTGTCGTCTGTTTCATGAGTACTGTTGTTCTGACTCTTCCTGAGAGATCTTCGGATGCTGGTTCTGGAAATTTTTTTTTTTTTTTTTTTTTTTTTTTCAATGCCATGGTGGAGATGTCCATCTTGGTTCATGGAGGAAGCTGCCAGAGAACTGTGGCACTAGTAAATTGAGAACGCCTTGGACATTGGTAGCAAAGATCCAGTTGGGGGAGTGATGGAAGATGTGAAAACCTTCTGGAAATGTTTCCATGATACGTTGTATATGAAGTTGGGTATAGACTTGATCAATCCGCAGATTAAGTGGGGCAATTGTAGGAGGTATTGGGTGTTCTTTTGGATCATAATATTTGGCGCCGGGTGTGATGAGAAATCGTTCATCAGGATATCGCAACCAATTATAGTGTTCAGTAATGAAGACGAGGTGTTGAGCTGGAAGATATGATTCATCTTCCCAGACGGGAGGAGTTGAATAGAATTTGAAATATAGTTTCGTGGAACAGAGATCTTTGAGTTTCAGAGAGGCATTGGTTAGGGTAGGAAATAGATGAATACGGTCTCTGTAAGAGTCAGAGACTAATCCGTAACAAAGACCATTTTCGATGGTCCAGATTTTTTGTGGTTGGGGAGTTTCTGGGAATAAAAGAATTCTGAGACTGGAATATCTTGGCTCTTTCACTAGGAGGGAGCCTTGAGGGGAAATGTGGTAAAGTTGGTTTATTTGATGGACTAATTGGGCCTCACTAGTGCTGGGTAATTGTTGTATGTGATCGGAGAGTGTAGAAGGAAGATATTCTATCACATCATAAAGAACTTTTGTACGATCATTCTGGAAAAAGACCAATCTTTGAGGAATAGTAAGGGGCGTTTGTCTTGGAGGAATAGTAGGAGGTGTTTTACCCTTTTTTGAGTATTTGCTCCGTTTCCTATGAGAAGATGAGGTAGTTAGGGATTTGCCTTTATCAGTGTTAGAGGATGAGGCAATCAGTGATTCGCCTTTGTCTGAGCTTAGTTTGAATTTAAGAAATTGATGAATAGGCGATTTGCCTTTGTCTCCGGTCATTTTGAGTCTGTTGTCAAAAATTCACGAGTTAGGAAATCAGGTAAAGAATTATTAGAACCTCTGAGATATTCGATAGTAAAATCAAAAACAGAAAGAATAGCTTGCCATCTGGCAAAGATTTGTTTAGATGCAATGTTTTGAACGTCCTTTTCAAGAATATATTTGGCAGACTGGCAGTCTATACGGAGAAGGAATCTTTTGTTTAGAAGATCATCTTGAAATTTGGAAATGCATTGGACAATGGAAAGTATTTCCTTTTTAATTGTGGAATATGATTTTTGAGGGCCTAACCAAATGCCAGAATGATATCTAACTAATTGCTCTCGTGATGAATGCATGGATCTTTGTTTTAGTATGCCTCCGTATCCTATGTCGGATGCATCTGTTTCTACTATCATGAATGCATGAGGATGCGGAATGCATAGGCAAGGCAATGTGTGAACCTTTTCTTTGACTTGCCTGACTATTTGGGTAAGTTTATCTGACCATGCTGGGGGGTTCTTTTGAAGTCTTTTAAATAATGGTGCACAAGTAATTCGTATTTTGGGAATGTAATCGGATACGTAGTTTAGACATCCTAGGAACCTTTGCAGTTGCGTTTTGTCTTTAATTTCATCAGGGAATTTATTTGCGAATTCTATTGATCTGTTGATTGGTGTTATAGTTCCCCTGTGAATATTATGCCCTAAGAATCTAATGGAGGTTTGGAATAGTTTCATTTTTGCCAATGAGATCACTAATCCGTTTTTCTTTATAATATGGAAGAAGGTCTTGAGATGTTTAAAATGTTGGTCTATGTTTTCTGAGTAAATGAGGACATCGTCAATGTATACTATAGTAAATGTGGTATAGGGGTTAAATATGTCGTTCATGATTCGTTGAAATTCTGAGGGAGCATTCTTGAGTCCGAAAGGCATTACGTTCCATTCGTAATGGCCGAATGGTACCGTAAACGCAGTCTTGTACCTATCTTGTTCAGCGATTTGTATTTGCCAAAATCCGGATTTCATATCGAATTTGGAAAATAGCTTGGCGTTATATAACCTTTTTAATAAATCCTTTTTGTTTGGGATTGGATATCTGATCCATTGCAATACTTTATTTAATGGTTTGTAATTGATTACCAGTCTAGGAACTCCTCGTTCTTTTTCTGCCTGTTTCATGACGTAGAATCCTGCACAGCTCCATGGGGATTTGGAGGGTCTTATTAATCCTTTATCAAGGAGGTTTTGTAATTCGGCTTTACATGTTTCTAAAAGATCATGATTCATTTGAATAGGTCGGGCTTTGGTTGGAATATTTTTTTCTGAGAAGTCTTTTTCATAGGGAAGGCTGACAATGTGTTTCTTTCTTTCCCAAAAGGCATTAGGAATGTCAGAACAGATTTCTTTTGTATATAGGTCTTGGATTTCTTTAATACGTTGCTGTATACTTGTGTCTTTTAATTGTTGATTTATTTTATGGTATAGTACATCATCTTTGAGATATAGGATTTTGTTTTGTTTTTTCTGGATTAAGTCTAAATTTTGGTAGATCGAATTAGTTTGTAGGGTATTTAATTCTCTGTATCTAATTGGGGTTATAAATTTAAACAAGATCCTCTGTCCCATTATTTTAGTGGTTATTCCGTCGGAGTTAATCCGGAATGGGTAGATTTGAGTTAAGAAGGGAATTCCTAGTATTATATTAGTATTTAAATTGTCAATAACAATGAATTGGTGCTTGAAACAAATCTTTTCGTTGCATATTGATGTCTTTGTTAGTTTACCCATGACCTTTAATGGGGAACCATTTGCTGCGATCAGCTTTTCTTCTGTTGGTTCATAATATTTGGTTGGGGAGATACCATCTTTTATTACACTATGGTCAGCGCCTGAATCAACCATGGTAATAAAGGTGGTTTTGAAATCATCGATGGCCAAGGTTATGGGTATGAACCATTTCTGATATTTGAATTTCTTAATGGCGGAGATTGTCTTAGAGTTTGAAGGTCGGGTGTTTGAGATAGTTATTTCTTTTAGGGAGAAGGGGTGTATCTTTTCTAATGGGTCTGGAGTAGTATTTTGGATAAGGTTTGTAATGTCCTCTTGTTGTAGGTTTCCTCTAATGTGTTTAATCTCCTCTTTTAATAATCTTATTTCTGATCGAAGTTCATGAATACTGTTTTGGTCAAAATCTTTTGAAGCATTAAGAGGCTGATTTGGGTTGATGTGAGGAGTTTGGTATATTAATTTATTTTCATTGGGTGTCTTATGTTTTTGTATTATTTTTTCTTTTAGCGGGTTGTCTTTATTTTTCTCCTCAAATTTTTCTTTTGTCCTGCATCTACTCTTTTTGTGGTCAGATTTGTTACATTTGTAGCAAGTAATTACTTTTATAGGTTTCTGTTTGTCTGGAGCTTCTTTTTTGGTTGCCTTTTCTGAATTATCTATAGGTTTAGTTTCTAGATTTTTATTCTTTATTATAGTATTTATTTTTGACGATAGTGTTAGACTTATGAAACAAAGTTAGTTGGTAAGTCTAACACTAGAAACAAAGTTAGTTGGACGTAATTGAACATAAAAGCTATGTAATACTAATCCCAGCTCTTGAGAATTACGTTTTTCCTATGTTTATTCTTAATTCGGCTCTTATAAGGCTTAGTGTAAGCCAATCGGGGCTAAAAGTTTGGCTTTTTGGTAAAACTTTCAAATTAAGTCTATAAATTAGTTTAATTGATAGTTATTTTTACATAGAAACTATGTAATACCACTCTTGGCTTTTGAAAAGCACGTTTTCTCCCAGTTTAGGCCCTATTCGACTCTTATAAGGCCTAGCTCTGGCCAATCGGGGCTAAAAGTTTGACTTTGGTCAAACTTTCCAATTATGACTAGAAGTAAGGTAATTGGTAGTATTTGTACATAGAAACTATGTAATACAACTCATGGCTATTGATAACCATATTTTCTCCCTGTTTGGGCCTGCTCAGGCCAACAAGGGATTAATGTTTGAATTTTGGTCAAACTTATCAATTGACACTAGAAACAAGGTTAATTGGAAGTAACTGTACATAGAAACTATGTAATACTACTTCCGGCTCTTGATAACCACGTTTTATTCTTGTTCCTGCACGGCTCTTATAAGGCCTAGTTCAGTCAATCAGGGTTGAACCTTGGCTTTTAATCAAACTTCTCATTTAAGACTAAAAATAACCTTAATTAGTATTAATTGTACATAGAAACTATGTAATGCCACTCTCTGCTCGTGAAAATCACCTTTTCCCCATGTTTATTCTTTATTCGGCTCATATAAGGCCCAAATCAGCTCGATCGGGGCTGAAGGTTTTGCCTTTTGGTCAAACTTTCTAATTAAGACTAGCAATAAGATTAGTTGGTAGTATTTGTACATAGAAATTATGTAATATCACTCCCGGGTCTTAAGAACCACGTTTTCTCCCCGTTTGGGCCCTACTCGGCTCTTATATGGCCTACTTCAAACCAATCAGGGCTGAAAGTTTGATTTTTTATCAAACTTCCTAATTATTACTAGAAATTAGGTTAATTGATAGAATTTACATATTGAAACTATGTAATACCACTCCTGTCTCTTAAGAATGAAGTTTTCTTCCTGTTTAGGCCTTATTCGGCTCTTATATACCCTTAAGAATAACGTTTTCTTCCTAGTTCAGGCCAATCGTGGATGAAAGTTTGACTTTTAGTTAAACATACCAATTATGACTAGAAATAAGGTTAGTGGAAATAATTATACATAAATATTATGTAATACTACTCCCGAATCTTTAAAACCACGTTTTCCCCATGTTTGGGCCTTACTCGGCTCTTATAAGGCATAGTTTAGGCCCATCAAGGTTAAAAGTTTGGCTTTTGGTCAAACTTCCCAATTAAGACTATAAATAAGTTTAATTGATAGTATTTGTACATAGAAACTATGTAATACAACTCTCGGCTCTTGAAAATCATGTTTCCTCCCCGTTTAGGCCCCTATTTGGCTCTTATGGCCTATTTCAGGCTATTCAGGGCTGAAAGTTTGAATTGTGACCAAACCTCCCTATTAAGACTACAAACAAGGTAAATTGGTATTATTTATACATAGAAACTATTTAATAAGACTCACGGCTCTCGAAAACCACATTTTCTCCCTGTTTAAAAACCTAATTGGCTCTTATAAGGCCTAGTTCAAACTAGTTGAGGTTGAAAGTTTGACTTTTGATCAATCTTCTCTATTAAGACTAGAAAGAAGGTTAATTGATAGTATTTGTATATAGAAAGTGTGTAATACCACAACCGAATCTTGATAACCACGTTTTCTCCCCGTTTGGGTCTTATTGGGCTCTTATATGGACTAATTCAGGCCAATCAGGGATGAAAGCTTGACTTTTTGATTAAACTTTCCAATTAAGGCTAGAAAAAAAGTTAATTGATAGTAATTGTACATAGAAACTATGTAATGTCACTCTCAGTTCTTGAAAATCACGTTTTCCCCATGTTTATTCTTTATTCGACTTTTATAAGGCCTAAAACAGCCCAATCGGGGCTGAAGGTTTGTCTTTTGGTCAAACTTTCTAATTAAAACTAGAAAGAAGATTAATTGGTAGTATTTGTACATAGAAATTATGTAATACCACTCCCGGGTCTTAAGAACCACGTTTTCTCCCCGTTTGGGCCGTTCGTCTCTTATATGGCCTAGTTCAAAACAAACAGGGCTGAAAGTTTGATATTTGATCAAACTTCCTAATCATCACTAGAAATTAAGTTAATTGATAGAATTTATATATTGAAACTATGTAATACCACACCTGTCTCTTAAGAACAAAAGTTTTATTCCTGTTTGAGCCCTGTTCGGCTCTTTTATGCCCTTAAGTACAACGTTTTCTTCCTAGTTCAGGCCATCGTGGATGAAAGTTTGACTTTTAGTTAAATATACCAATTATGACTAGAAATAAGGTTAGGTGGTAGTAATTGTATATAAATATGTAATACTACTCCCGGATCTTGAGAACCACATTTTCCCCATGTTTGGGCCTTACTAGGCTCTTATAAGGCATAGTTTAGGCCCATCTAGGTTGAAAGTTTGGTTTTTTGTTAAACTTCCCAATTAAGACTAAAAATAAGTTTAATTGATAGTATTTGTATATATATAAACTATGTAATGCCACTCTCGGCTCTTGAAAACTTGTTTCCTCCCCGTTTAGGCCCCTATTTGGCTCTTAAGGCCTATTTCAGGCTATTCGGGGCTGAAAGTTTAAATTGTGATCAAACTTCCCAATTAAAATTAAAAATAAGGTAATTTGTATTATTTAAACATAGAAACTATTTAATAAAACTCACGGCTCTCGAAAATCACATTTTCTCCCCATTTAGAACCTATTTGGCTCTTATAAGGCCTAGTTCAAACTAGTTGGGACTGAAAGTTTGAATTTTGATCAATCTTCTCTATTAAGACTAGAAAGAAGGTTAATTGATAGTACTTGTAGTTCAAAGTGTGTAATACCATAATGGGATCTTGATAACCACGTTTTCTCCCCGATTGGGTTCAATTGGGCTCTTATATGCCTAATTCAGGCCAATCAGGGATGAAAACTTGACTTTTTTATTAAACTTCCCAATTAAGGCTAGAAAGAAGGTTAATTGGAAATAATTGTACATAAAAACTATATAATAATACTCTCAGCTCTTGAGAACCACGTTTTCTCTCCTTTGAGCCTTACTCGGCTTTTATAAAGCCTAATTCAGGCCAATCAGGGGTGAAATTTGACTTTTTGTTAAACTTTCCAATTAATACTAGGAACAAAGTTAATTGAGAGTAATTGTATATATAAACTATGTAATACTGCTCGTGACTCCTCAGAACCAATTTTTCCCAATGTTTGTTCCCTATTCGGCTCCTATAAGGAGTTTAGGCCAAAAAACAGGGATGAAATTTGGCTTTTGGTTAAACTTCTGAATTAAGACTAGAAATAAATTTAATTGATAGTATTTGTGCGTAGAAACAATGTAATACTACTGCTGACTCTTGAGAACCACATTTTCCCCATATTTGTTTCCTATTCGGCTCTTATAAGGCCTAGTTGGGCCAAATCGGGCTGAAAGTTTGACTTTTGATCAAACTTTCTAATTAAGACTAGAAATAGTTTAATTAATAGTATTTGTATTTAGAAACTATGTAATACTACTCTCGGATCTTGAAAACAATATTTTCTTCCCATTTGATCCCTACTTGGCTCTTATAAGGCCTAGTTTAGGCCAATCAGGACTAAAAGTTTAGTTTTTATTCAAACTTCTCAATTAAGATTAGAAACAAGTTTAATTAGTAATATTTGTATATAAAAACTATGTAATACTACTCAGGTCCTTGAAGACCATGTTTTCACATCATTTGGACCCATTCGGCTTTTATAAGACCTAGTTCTGACCAATAGTGGCTGAAAGTTTAAATTTAGTCAAACGTCATAATTTAGAGTACAAATAAGGCTAATTAATAGTAATGCACATTGAAACTATGTAATACTATTACTGACTATTCAAAATCTTATTTTCTCCCTGTTTGGGCTCTATTCCGCTCTTATAAGGTCTAGCTCAGGCTAACCGAGGCTGAAAGCTTGTGTTTTGTCCAAACTTTTCAATTAAGATTAGAAACAAGGTTAATAAGTAGTAATTGTATATAGAAACTATGTAATACTACTCACGGCTCTTGAACCCCATGTTTTCCCCTCGTTTCTCTATTCGGTCTTATACGGTAGGTACATGCCAACCGGGGCTGAAAGTTTGACTTTTGGTCAAACTTTCTAATTAAGACTAGAAATAAAGTTTATTAGTAGAAATTAGAAATAGAAACTATGTAATACTATTTCCGGCTCGTGAAAACCATGTTTCCCCCATTTTGGGCCCCAATCGGCTCTTATAAGTTCTAATTCAGACCAATCGAGGCAGAAAGTTTGCCTTTTGGTAAAATTCCTAATTTAGCCCAGAAATAAAGTTAATTATTAGTATTCGTTTATAAAAATAATATAATACTACTCACAGATCTTGAAAACTATGTCTTCCCCCAGTTTGGCCCCTATTCGGCTCTTAATAGAGCCTAGTTCAAGTCAATCAAGGCTGAAATTTTGACTTTTGATCAAACTTCTAATTAAGACTACAAAAAAGGTTAATTTATTGCTTTTTTTATAAAAAAACTACGTAATACTACTTACGGCTCTTAAAAATCATGTTTTCTTGACTTTTGGACCCTATTCAGCACTTAATAAGGTATAGTTAAGTCTAATCGAGACTGAAAGATTGGTTTTTGATCAAACTTCCCTATTAAGACTTGAAACTAGGTTAATTAGTAGAATTGTATATTGAAACTATGCAGTAATACCCGACTCTTGAAAACCACGTTGTCACCCCCATTTAGGCCCATTTTCTTCTTAAAGGCCTAGTTCAAGTCAATCGAGGCTAAAGGATTTGATTTTTGATCAAACTTCCCAATAAAGACTTATAAATAAGGTTAATTTTTATTAATTGTATATAGAACTATGTAATACAACTCCAAATTCTTGAAAATCAAGTTTCCCCAATTTGGATCCTATTTGGCTCTTATTAAGGCCTACTTCAGGCCAATCGGGGCTGATATTTAACTTTTGATTAAACTTCCCAAATTAAGACTCGAAACAAGGTTAATGAGTAGTAATTATATATAGAAACTATGTAATACTACTTTCGGTTATTGAAAATCACGTTTTCCCTTGTTTAGTCCCTATTCGCCTCTTATAAGGCGTGGTTCAGTCTAATAGGGACTGAAAGTTTGACTTTTGATCAAACTTCTCAATTAAGAATATAAATAAGGTTTATTAGTAGTAATTGTACATAGAACTATGTAATACCACTCGTGGCTCTTAAAAATCACATTTCCCCTTGTTTAGGTCCTATTTAACTCTTATAAGGCCTAATTCAGGCCAATCGTGCTAAAAGTTTAACTTTTAGTCAAGCTTCTCAATTAAGATTAGAAATAAGTTTAATTAGTAGTATTTGTGCATAAAAACTATGTAATATCACTACAAGCTCTTGAGAGCTAGTTTTCTCCCCGTTGGCCCATTCAGCTCTTATATGGCCTAATTCAAGCCAATCGGGGATGGGAGTTTGACTTTTGATCAAATTTCTCAATTAAAATGAGAAATATGGTTAATTAGTAGTAATTTACTTAAAAACTATGTAATACTACTTATGGCTCTTGAAAACTTTGTTTTCTCCTCGTTTATACCTATTCGGTTCTTATGAGGCCTAGTTCAGGCCAACTGGGTTAAAAATTTGGGTTTTGATAAAACTTCCAAATTAAGACTAGAAACAAAGTTGATTAATAGTAATTGTATATAGAAATTATGTAATACCACTTATGGGTTTTGAAAATCAAGATTTTTCCCTATTTAGGGGCCCTTCGGCTCTTATGGCCTAGTTAAGGCCAATCAGGGTTGAAATTTTGACTTTTCGTTAAACCTCTTAATTAAGACTCGAAACAAGGTTAATTAGTAGTGATTGTATGTAAAAACTATGTAACACTACTCACGGCTGCTGAAAACCATATTTTCTCTCTGTTTGGGCTCCATTCGCCTCTTATAAGGCCTAGTTCATACCAATTCGGGCTGAAAGTTTGATTTTTGGTCAAACTTCTAAATAAGGACTAGAAATAAGGTTAATTCGTAGTAATTCTACATTGAAACTATGTAATACTACTCCCTTCTCTTGAAAATTATTTTTTTCCCATGTTTGTTCCCTATTCAGCTCTTATAAGACTTACTTTTTAAGCCAATCAGGGCTGAAAGTTTGACTTTTGGTCAAAATTCCAAATAAGATTAAAAACACTGAAGTTTTACTTTTGGTCAAACTTCTCAATTAAGATAAGAAATAAGGTTAATTTGTAGTAATTGTACCGAGAAACTATGTAATATTATTCCTGGCTCTTGAAAAAAAACCTTATTTTCTCCCTGTTTGGGCTCTACTTTTAGTTAAACTTCCCAATTAGACTAGAAATAAAAATAATTAGTAGTAATTTAAAATAGAAACTATGTAATACTACTCCAGCCTCTTAAAAATCATGTTTTCTCCCCGTTTGGGCCCTATTCGACGCTTATAAGGCCTAATTTAGGCAATCAGAGCTGAAAGTTTGACTTATTAAGACTAGAAATAATTAATTAGAAGTAATTGTATATGGAAATGATGTAATACTGCTCCCAGCTCTTGAAAACCACGTTTTCTCCCTGTTTAGGCCCTATTCGACTCTTATAAAGCGTGTTCAGTCTAATCGTGGCTGAAAGTTTGACTTTTGGTCAAACTTCCTAATTAAGACAAAACAAGGTTAATTAGTAGTAATTGTATATAGAAACTATGTAATATCACTCATGTCTCTTGAAAACCACATTTCCCCGTGTTTGGGCCGTATTTGGCTCTTATAAGTCTTAGTTCAGGCCAATTTAGGCTGAAAATTTGACTTTCGATCAAACTTTCTAATTAATACAAGAAACAAAGTTTATGTTTTCTTCCTGTATAGGCCTTATTCGGCTCTAATAAGGCCTAATTCATGCCAATCAGAACTGAAAGTTTAACTTTTAGTCAAACTTCTCAATTAAGACTAGAATAAGGTTAATTAGTGATATATACATAAAAACTATGTAACACCACTCTCGCCTCTTGAGAACCAATTTTCTCCCCGTTTGGGCCTTATTCCGCTCTTAGATGGCCTAGTTCAGGCCAATCGAGATGGGAGTTTGACTTTTGATCAAATTTCCCAAGAAATAGGGTTAATTAGTAGTAATTTACTTAAAAAATATGTAATTCTACTCTTGAAAACTATGTTTTCTCCCCATTTAGACCTCGTTCGGTTATTATGAGGCCTAGTTCAGGCCAATGGGGTTGAAAATTTGGCTTTTGGTCAAATTTCCCAATTAAGGCTTGACACGAGGTTAATTAATAATACTTGTATATAGAAACAATGAAATGTCACTCACGGCTCTTGAAACAAAATTTTAACCCTTTTAGGCCCTCTTCGGCTCTTATAAGGCCGAGTTTAAGGCCAATCGGGGCTGAAATTTTGACTTTTGGTTAAACATCCTAATTAAGCCTAGAAAAAAGGTAAATTAGTAGTAATTTTATGTAAAAACTATGTAAACTACTCACGACAGTTGAAAAACAAGTTTTCTCCCCATTTGGGCCTGATTTGCCTCTCATAAGGCTTAGTTCAGGCCGATCTGGGCTGAAACTTTGAATTTTGGTCAAACTCCCAAATAAGAACTAAAAATAATTTAATTCGTAGTAATTCTACATAGAAACTATGCAATACTGCTCCCGTCTCTTGAAAACTATATTTTCCCCTGTTTTTTCCTTGTTTAGCTCTTACAAGGCATAGTTTAGGCTAATCTGGGCTGAAAGTTTGACTTTTGAACAAACTTTCCAAGTAAGGACAGGAAAAAGGTTAATTTGTATTTGTACATAGAAATAATTTAATAACACTCTCGGCTTTTATTAGGCCTAGTTCAGGCCAATCGAGGCCGAAAGTTTGACTTTTGGTCACAGTTCCCAATTAAGATTAGAAAAAAACTTAATTGGTAGTAATTATACATAGAAACAATCTAATACTACTCTCGGCTCTTGAGAATCACGTTTTTTCCCCATTTGGGCTATACTCGGCTCTAATAAGGCTGAAGGCCAATCAGACTGAAAGTTTGACTTTTGGTCAAACTTCCTAATAATACTAGAAACAAAGTTAGTTGAAAGTAATTGAACATAAAAGCTATGTCAAACTAATCCCAGCTCTTGAGAATCACGTTTTTCCCATGTTTGTTCTTAATTCGGCTCTTATAAGGTCTTGTGTAGGCCAATCGGCGCTGAAAGTTTAGCTTTTTTGGTAAAACTTTCAAATTAAGACTATAAATTATTTTAATTGATAGTTATTTTTATATAGAAACTATGTAATACCACTCTTGTCTTTTGAAAAGCACGTTTTCTCCCAGTTTAGGCCCTATTCGGCACTTATAAGGCCTAGTTCTGGCCCATCGGGGCTGAAAGTTTGACTTTGGTCAAACTTTCCAATTAAGACTAGAAGTAAGGTAATTTGTAGTATTTGTACATAGAAACTATGTAATACAACTCATGGTTATTGACAACCATGTTTTCTCCCAGTTTGGGCCTGCTTAGGCCAATCAGGGATGAATGTTCGAATTTTGGTCAAACTTCTCAATTAACAATAGAAACAATGTTAATTTGAAGTAACTATACATAAAAACTATGTAATACTACTCCCGGCTCTTGATAACCACGTTTTATTCTTGTTCGGGCCCTACACGGCTCTGATAAGGCCTAGTTCAGTCAATTAGGGTTGAACCTTGGCTTTTAGTTAAACTTCTCATTTAAGACTAAAAATAAGCTTAATTTAGTAGTAATTGTACATAGAAACTATGTAATCCACTCTCAGCTCTTGAGAAAAAATGTAATACTACTGCTAACTCTTGAGAACCACATTTTCCCCATTTTTGTTTTCTATTCGGCTCTTATAAGGCCTAGTTAGGCCAAATCGGGCTGAAAGTTTGACTTTTGGTCAAACTTTCCAATTAAGACTAGAAATAGGTTTAATTAATAGTATTTGTATATAGAAACTATGTAATATTACTCTCGGATCTTAAAACAATATTTTCTCCCCGTTTGAGCCCTACTTGGCTCTTATAAGGCCTAGTTTAGGCCAATCGGGCTAAAAGTTTAGTTTTTAGTCAAACTTCTCAATTAAGATTAGAAACAAGTTTAATTAGTAGTATTTGTATATAAAAACTATGTAATACTACTCAGGCCCTTGAAGACCACGTTTTCACATCATTTGGACCCTGCTCAGCTTTTATAAAACCTAGTTTTGACCAATAGAGGCTGAAAGTTTGAATTTTAGTCAAACTTCATAACTTAGAGTACAAATAAGGCTAATTAATAGTAATTGCACATAGAAACTATGTAATACTGCTACCGACTATTCAAAATCTTATTTTCTCCCATTTGGGCTCTATTCCACTCTTAAAAGGTTAAGTTCAGGCTAATCGACGCTGAAAGCTTGACTTTTATCCAAACTTTCCAATTAAGATTAGAAACAAAGTTAATAAGTAGTAGTTGTATATAGAAACTATGTAATACTATTCACGACTCTGGAACCCCATGTTTTCCCCTCGTTTCTCCATTCGGCTCTTATACGGCCTAGTACATGCCAATCGGGGCTGAAATTTTGACTTTTGGTCAAACTTTCTAATTAAGACTAGAAATAAAGTCAATTAGTAGAAATTAGAAATAGAAACCTATGTAATATTATTCCCGGCTCGTGAAAACCATGTTTCCCCCCTGTTTGGGCCTCAAAATCGGCTCTTATTAGATCTAATTCAGACCAATCTGGGCAGAAAGTTTGCCTTTTGGTAAAAATTCCCAATTAAGACCATAAATAAAGTTAATTATTATTATTCGTATATAGAAATAATGTAATACTACTCACAGATCTTGAAAATCAAGTCAATCAAGGCTGAAATTTTGACTTTTGATCAAATTTCCAATTAAGATAAAAAGGTTAATTTATTGCATTTGTATATAAAAACTACGTAATACTACTTACGGCTCTTGAAAATCATGTTTTCTTAACTTTTGGACCCTATTCAGCTCATAAGGCATAGTTAAGTCTAATCGAGACTGAAAGGTTGGTTTTTGGTCAAACTTCCCTATTAAGACTTGAAACTAGGTTAATTAGTAGTAATTGAATATTAAAACTATGCAGTAATACTCCCTACTCTTGAAAACCACGTTGTCACCCCATTCAAGCTCTATTTGGCTCTTATAAGGCTTAGTTCAAGTCAATCGAGGCTAAAAGATTTGATTTATGATCAAACTTCCCAATAAAGACTATAAATAAGGTCAATTTTTATTAATGATATATAGAACTATGTAATACAACTCCCAATTCTTGAAAATCATGTTTTTCCTAATTTGTGTCCTATTTGGCTCTCATTAAGGCATACTTCAGGCCAATCGGGCTGATATTTAACTTTTGGTTAAACTTCCCAAATTAAGACTAGAAATAAGATTAATTAGTAGTAATTATATGTAAAAACTATGTAAACTACTCATGGCAGTCAAAAAACATGTTTTCTCCCCATTTAGGCCCGATTCGCCTCTTATAAGGCCTAGTTCTGGCCAGTCTAGGTTTAAAGTTTGACTTTTGGTCAAACTCCCAAATAAGAACTAGAAATAAAGTTAATTTGTAGTAATTCTACATAGAAACTATGCAATACTACTCCCGTCTCTTGGAAACCACATTTTCCCTAATTTTTCCTTGTTAAGCTCTTACAAGGCATGGTTTAGGCTAATCTGGGCTGAAAGTTTGACTTTTGGTCAAACTTTCCAATTAAGGACAGCAAAAAAGTTAATTTGTATTTGTACATAGAAATAATGCAATACCACTCTCGGCTCTCGAGAATAAAGTTTTCTCCCTGTTTTGACCCTATTTGGCTCTTATATGGCCTACTTCAGGCCATTCGGGGTGAAAGTTTGACTTTTGGTCAAACTTCCCAGTTAAACTAGAAATAAATTTAATTGATAGTATTTGCACATAAACTATGTAATACAACTCCTGGCTCTTGAGAAACACACTTTCTCCTTATTGTGGACCTATTCGGCTTTTATAAGGCCTAGCTCAGGCTAATCGGGACTGAAAGTCACTTTTAGTCAAACTTCCTAATAAAGACCATAGAAATGAGGTTAAGTGATAGTAATTGTCCATAGTAACTATGTAATACTACTCTTAACTCTTAAGAACCAAGTTTTCCCCATGTTTGTTCTCTTTCGGCTCTTATAAAACTGATTTAGGCTAAGCGGAGCAGAAAGTTTTACTTTTAATCAAACTTCTCATTAGGACTAAAAGTAAGTTTAATTTTTGTATTTGCACATGAAAACTATGTAATTCTACTCCTGGCTCTTGAAATCATGTTTTCTCTTCGTTTAGGCCCTATTCTGCAGTAAAGCCTAATTCTCGCTAATCTGGGCTAAAGTTTGACTTGATTTTTGGTCAAACTTTCCAATTAGATTAGAAAAAGGTTAAATAGTCATAAATTGTATATAGAGATGATGTAATACCACTCACGTCTCTTGAAAACCAAGTTTTCTCCCCGTGTTGGCCCTATTCGGCTCTCATAAGGCCTAGTTCAGAGCAACCGGGGCTGAAAGTTTAACTTTTGGTCAAAGTTCTCAATTAAGATTAGAAATATTGTTAATTGGTAGTACTTATACATAGAAACTATGTAATACCATTTTCGGCTATTGAGAACCATATTTCTATCCATTTGGGCCCTACTCGGCTCTTATATGGCCAATTTCAAGCCAATCGGGGATGAATTATTGACTTTTGGTCAAACTTCATAATTAAGACTAGAAACAAGGTTAATTGAAAGTAATTATATATAAAATCTGTGTAATACTACTCTCGGCTCTTAAGAACCACGTTTTCTCCCTGTTTGGGCCCTAATGAGCTCGTATAAGGCTTAGCTCAAGCCAATCAGGGCCGAAAGTTTGGCTTTTGGTCATATTTCATAATTAAAACTAGATACAAGTTTAATTAATAGTAACTGTACATAAAAACTATGGGTTACTACTCTCGGTTCTCGAAAACGACACTTTCCCCATGTTTTTTCCCTATTCGGCTTTTATTAGGCCTAGTTCAGGCCAATCGGGGCCGAAAGTTTGACTTTTGGTCAAACTTCCCAATTAAGACTAGAAAAAAGCTTAATTGGTAGTAATTATACATAGAAACAATCTAATACTATTCTCGGCTCTTGAGAATCACGTTTTCTCTCCATTTGGGCTATACTCGGCTCTAATAAGGTTGAAGGCCAATCAGACTGAAAGTTTGACTTTTGGTCAAACTTCCAAATTAATACTAGAAACACAGTTAGTTGGAAATAATTGAATATAAAAGCTATGTAATACTAATTCCAGCTCTTGAGAAACATGTTTTCCCCATGTTTGTTCTTAATTCGGCTCTTATAAGGCCTAGTTTAGGCCAATCGGGGCTGAAATTTTGGCTTTTTGGTAAAACTTTGAAATTAAGACTATAAATTAGTTTAATTGATAGTTATTTTTATATAGAAACGATGTAATACCACTCTCGGCTTTTGAAAAGCACGTTTTCTTCAAGTTTAGGCCCTATTCAGCTCTTTTAAGGCCTAGTTCTGGCCAATCGGGGCTGAAAGTTTGACTTTCGTCAAACTTTCCAATTAAGACTAGAAGTAAGGTTAATTGGTAGTATTTGTGCATAGAACCTATGTAATACAACTCATGGCTATTGACAACCATGTTTTCTCCCTGTTTGGGTCTTATTCGACTCTTATATGGCTTAGCTCAGGCCATTCAGGGATGAATGTTTGAATTTTAATCAAATTTCTCAATTGATACAAGAAATAAGGTTAATAGGACGTAACTGTACATAGAACTATGTAATACTACTCCCGTCTCTTAAAATCAACGTTTTATTCTTGTTCCGGCCCTACACGGCTCATATATAAGGCCTCTTTCAGTCAATCAGGGTTGAACCTTGGCTTTTAGCAAACTTCTCATTGAAGACTAAAAATTAGCTTAATTAGTAGTAATTATACATAGAAACTATGGAATGCCACTCTCAGCTCTTGAAAATCACATTTCCCCATGTTTATTCTTTATTCGGCTCTTATAAGGCCTAAATCAGCCCAATCGGGGCTGATGATTTGTCTTTTGGTCAAACTTTCTAATTAAGAGTAGAAATAAGATTAGTTGGTAGTATTTGTACATAGAAATTATGTAATACCACTCCCGGGTCTTAAGAACCACGTTTTCTCCCCGTTTGGGCCCTATTCGGCTCTTAAATGGCCTAGTCAAACCAATCAAGGCTGAAAGTTTAATTTTTGATCAAACTTCCTAATTATTACTAGAATTAGGTTAATTGATAGAATTTATATATTGAAACTATGTAATATCACTCCTGTCTCTTAAGAACGAAGTTTTCATCCTGTTTGGGCCTTATTCGGCTCTTATGCCCTAAAGAATAATGTTTTCTTCCTAGTTCAGGCCAATCGTGGATGAAAATTTGACATTTAGTTAAATATACCAATTATGACTAGAAATAAAGTTAAGTAGTAGTAATTGTACATAAATATTATGTAATACTACTCCCTGATCTTGAAAACCACGTTTTCCCAATGTTTGGGCCTTACTCGGCTCTTATTAATGCATAGTTTAGGCCCATCAAGGTTGAAAGTTTAGCTTTTGGTCAAACTTCCCAATTAAGACTAGAATAAGTTTAATTGATAGTATTTGTATATAGAAACTATGTAATACCACTCTCGGCTCTTGAAAATCATATTTCCTCACCGTTTAGGCCCCTATTTGCCTCTTAAGGCCTATTTCAGACTATTCGGGGCTGAAAGTTTGAATAGTGACCAAACTTTTCAATTAAGACTAAAAACAAGGTAAATTGATATTATTTATACATAAAAACTATTAATAAGACTCACGGCTCTCGAAAACTATATTTTCTCCCCGTTTAGAACCTATTTGGCTCTTATAAGGCCTAGTTTAAACTAGTTGGGGCTGAAAGTTTGACTTTTGATCAATCTTCTCTATTAAGACTAGAAAGAAGGTTGTTAATTGATAGTATTTATACATAGAAAGTGTGTAATACCACAACCGGATCTTGATAACCACGTTTTCTCCCCGTTTGGGTCCTATTGGGCTCTTATATGGCCTAATTCAGGCCAATCAGGGATAAAAACTTGACTTTTTGATTAACTTTCCAATTAAGGCAAGAAACAAGGTTAATTGGTAGTAATTGTATATAAAAACTATATAATAATACTCTCGGCTCTTAAGAACCACGTTTTCTCCCCTTTAAGCCTTACTCGGCTCTTATAAAGCTTAATTCAGACCAATCAGGTGCGAAAGTTTGACTTTTTGTTAAACTTTCCATTAATACTAGAAACAAAGTTAATTGAAAGTAATTGTACATAAAAACTATTTAATACTGCTCGTGACTCCTGAGATGTAATTTTTCCCAATGTTTGTTCCCTATTCGGCTCCTATAAGGCCAAGTTTAGGCCAATCAGGGCTGAAATTTGGCTTTTAGTTAAACTTCTCAATTAAGATTAGAAATAAATTTAATTGATAGTATTTGTGCTTAGAAACAAAGTAATATTACTGCTGACTCTTGAGAACCACATTTTCCCCATATTTGTTTTCTATTCGGCTCTTATAAGGCCTAGTTAGGCCAAATCGGGCTGAAAGTTTGACTTTTGGTCAAACTTTCCAATTAAGCTAGAAATAAGTTTAATTAATAGTATTTGTATATAAAACTATGTAATACTATTCTCGGATCTTGAAAACAATATTTTTCTCCCCGTTTGAGCCCTACTTGGGCCTAGTTTAGGCCAATCAGGGCTGAAAGTTTGGTTTTTAGTCAAACTTCTCAATTAAGATTAGAAACAAGTTTAATTAGTAGTATTGTATATAAAAACTATGTAATACTACTCAGGCCCTTGAAGACCACGTTTTCACATCATTTGGACCCTACTCGGCTTTTATAAGACCTAGTTCTGACCAATTGAGACTGAAAGTTTGAATTTTAGATAAACTTCATAATTTAGAGTACAAATAAGGCTATTAATAGTAATTGCACATAGAAACTATGTAATACTACTACCGACTATTTAAAATCTTATTTTCTCCCCGTTTGAGCTCTATTCTGCTCTTATAAGGTCTAGTTCGGGTTAATCGAGACTGAAAGCTTAACTTTTGTCCAAACTTTCCAAGTAAAATTAGAAACAAGTTAATAAGTAGTAATTGCATATAGAAACTATGTAATACTGCTCACGGCTTGAACCCCATGTTTTTCCCTCATTCCTCTATTCGGCTCTTATACGGCCTAGTACATGCCAATCGGGGCTGAAAGTTTGACTTTTGGTCAAACTTTCTAATTAAGACTAGAAATAAAGTTAATTAGTAGAAATTAGAAATAGAAACCTATGTAATATTATTCCCGGCTCGTGAAAACCATGTTTCCCCCCTGTTTGGGCCTCAATCGGCTCTTATTAGATCTAATTCAGACCAATCTGGGCAGAAAGTTTGCCTTTTGGTAAAAATTCCCAATTAAGACCATAAATAAAGTTAATTATTATTATTCGTATATAGAAATAATGTAATACTACTCACAGATCTTGAAAATCACGTCAATCAAGGCTGAAATTTTGACTTTTGATCAAATTTCCAATTAAGATAAAAAGGTTAATTTATTGCATTTGTATATAAAAACTATGTAATACTAGAAACACAGTTAGTTGGAAATGCTAGAAACATAGTTAGTTGGAAATACTAGAAATACTAAAGTTTGACTTTTGGTCAAACTTCCCAATTAATACTAGAAACACAGTTAGTTGGAAATAATTGAATATAAAAGCTATGTAATACTAATTCCAGCTCTTGAGAAACATGTTTTCCCCATGTTTGTTCTTAATTCGGCTCTTATAAAGCCTAGTTTAGGCCAATCGG
This sequence comes from Agave tequilana, assembly GCA_038442645.1. Taxonomy (NCBI): domain Eukaryota; kingdom Viridiplantae; phylum Streptophyta; class Magnoliopsida; order Asparagales; family Asparagaceae; genus Agave; species Agave tequilana. The sequence goes on along the minus strand of JAVJIF010001799.1, from coordinate 206,200 downwards.
GGCTGAAAGTTTGGCTTTTTGGTAAAACTTTTAATTAAGACTATAAATTAGTTTAATTGATAGTTATTTTTATATAGAAACGATGTAATACCACTCTCGGCTTTTGAAAAGCACTTTTTCTTCCAGTTTAGGCCCTATTCAGCTCTTTTAAGGCCTAGTTCTGGCCAATCGGGGCTGAAAGTTTGACTTTCGTCAAACTTTCCAATTAAGACTAGAAGTAAGGTTAATTAGTAGTATTTGTGCATAGAAACTATGTAATACAACTCATGGCTATTGACAACCATGTTTTCTCCCTGTTTGGGTCTTATTCGACTCTTATATGGCTTAGCTCAGGCCATTCAGGGATGAATGTTTGAATTTTAATCAAACTTCTCAATTGACACTAGAAATAAGGTTAATAGGACGTAACTGTACATAGAAACTATGTAATACTACTCCCGTCTCTTAAAATCAACGTTTTATTCTTGTTCCGGCCCTACACGGCTCATATAAGGCCTATTTCAGTCAATCAGGGTTGAACCTTGGCTTTTAGTCAAACTTCTCATTGAAGACTAAAAATAAGCTTAATTAGTATTAATTATACATAGAAACTATGCAATGCCACTCTCAGCTCTTGAAAATCACATTTTCCCTATGTTAATTCTTTATTCGGCTCTTATAAGGCCTAAATCAGCCCAATCGGGGCTGGTGATTTGTCTTTTGGTCAAACTTTCTAATTAAGAGTAGAAATAAGATTAGTTTGTAGTATTTGTATATAGAAATTATGTAGTACCACTCCCGGGTCTTAAGAACCACGTTTTCTCCCCGTTTGGGCCCTATTCGGCTCTTATATGGCCTAGTCAAACCAATCAAGGCTGAAAATTTAATTTTTGATCAAACTTCCTAATTATTACTAGAATTAGGTTAATTGATAGAATTTATATATTGAAACTATGTAATATCACTCCTATCTCTTAAGAACGAAGTTTTCATCTTGTTTGGGCCTTATTCGGCACTTATGCCCTAAAGAACAATGTTTTCTTCCTAGTTCAGGCCAATCGTGAATGAAAATTTGACATTTAGTTAAATATACCAATTATGACTGGAAATAAAGTTAAGTGGTAGTAATTGTACATAAATATTATGTAATACTACTCTCAGATCTTGAAAACCACGTTTTCCCAATGTTTGGGCCTTACTCGGCTCTTATTAAGGCATAGTTTAGGCCCATCAAGGTTGAAAGTTTGGCTTTTGGTCAAACTTTCCAATTAAGACTAGAATAAGTTTAATTGATAATATTTGTATATAGAAACTATGTAATACCACTCTCGGCTCTTGAAAATCATATTTCCTCACCGTTTAGGCCCCTATTTGCCTCTTAAGGCCTATTTCAGGCTATTCGGGGCTGAAAGTTTGAATAGTGACCAAACTTTTCAATTAAGACTAAAAACAAGGTAAATTGATACTATTTATACATAAAAACTATTTAATAAGACTCACGGCTCTCGAAAACTATATTTTCTCCCCGTTTAGAACCTATTTGGCTCTTATAAAGCCTAGTTCAAACTAGTTGGGGCTGAAAGTTTGACTTTTGATCAATCTTCTCTATTAAGACTAGAAAGAAGGTTAATTGATAGTATTTGTACGTAGAAAGTGTGTAATACCATAACCGGATCTTGATAACCACGTTTTCTCCCCGTTTGGGTCCTATTGGGCTCTTATATGGCCTAATTCAGGCCAATCAGGGATAAAAACTTGACTTTTTGATTAAACTTTCCAATTAAGGCAAGAAACAAGGTTAATTGGTAGTAATTGTATATAAAAACTATATAATAATACTCTCGGCTCTTAAGAACCACGTTTTCTCCCCTTTAAGCCTTACTCGGCTCTTATAAAGCTTAATTCAGACCAATCAGGTGCGAAAGTTTGACTTTTTGTTAAACTTTCCAATTAATACTAGAAACAAAGTTAATTGAAAGTAATTGTACATAAAAACTATTTAATACTGCTCGTGACTCCTGAGATGTAATTTTTCCCAATGTTTGTTCCCTATTCGGCTCCTATAAGGCCAAGTTTAGGCCAATCAGGGCTGAAATTTGGCTTTTAGTTAAACTTCTCAATTAAGATTAGAAATAAATTTAATTGATAGTATTTGTGCTTAGAAACAAAGTAATATTACTGCTGACTCTTGAGAACCACATTTTCCCCATATTTGTTTTCTATTCGGCTCTTATAAGGCCTAGTTAGGCCAAATCGGGCTGAAAGTTTGACTTTTGGTCAAACTTTCCAATTAAGCTAGAAATAAGTTTAATTAATAGTATTTGTATATAAAAACTATGTAATACTATTCTCGGATCTTGAAAATAATATTTTCTCCCCGTTTGAGCCCTACTTGGGCCTAGTTTAGGCCAATCAGGGCTGAAAGTTTGGTTTTTAGTCAAACTTCTCAATTAAGATTAGAAACAAGTTTAATTAGTAGTATTTGTATATAAAAACTATGTAATACTACTCAGGCCCTTGAAGACCACGTTTTCACATCATTTGGGCCCTACTCGGCTTTTATAAGACCTAGTTCTAACCAATTGAGACTGAAAGTTTGAATTTTAGATAAACTTCATAATTTAGAGTACAAATAAGGCTAATTAATAGTAATTGCACATAGAAACTATGTAATACTACTACCGACTATTTAAAATCTTATTTTCTCCCCGTTTGAGCTCTATTCTGCTCTTATAAGGTCTAGTTCGGGTTAATCGAGACTGAAAGCTTAACTTTTGTCCAAACTTTCCAAGTAAAATTAGAAACAAGGTTAATAAGTAGTAATTGCATATAGAAACTATGTAATACTGCTCACGGCTTGAACCCCATGTTTTTCCCTCGTTCCTCTATTGGCTCTTATACGGCCTAGTACATGCCAATCGGGGCTGAAAGTTTGAATTTTGGTCAAACTTTCTAATTAAGACTAGAAATAAAGTTAATTAGTAGAAATTAGAAATAGAAACCTATGTAATATTATTCCCGGCTCGTGAAAACCATGTTTCCCCCCTGTTTGGGCCTCAATCGGCTCTTATTAGATCTAATTCAGACACTGGGCAAAAAGTTTGCCTTTTGGTAAAAATTCCCAATTAAGACCATAAATAAAGTTAATTATTATTATTCGTATATAGAAATAATGTAATACTACTCACAGATCTTGAAAATCACGTCAATCAAGGCTGAAATTTTGACTTTTGATCAAATTTCCAATTAAGATAAAAAGTATTGCATTTGTATATAAAAACTACGTAATACTACTTACGACTCTTGAAAATCATGTTTTCTTAACTTTTGGACCCTATTCAGCTCATATGGCATAGTTAAGTCTAATCGAGACTGAAATGTTGGTTTTTGGTCAAACTTCCCTATTAAGACTTGAAACTAGGTTAATTAGTAGTAATTGAATATTAAAACTATGCAGTAATACTCCCTACTCTTGAAAACCACGTTGTCACCCCATTCAAGCCCTATTTGGCTCTTATAAGGCATAGTTCAAGTCAATCGAGGATAAAAGATTTGATTTATGATCAAACTTCCCAATAAAGACTATAAATAAGGTCAATTTTTATTAATGATATATAGAACTATGTAATACAACTCCCAATTCTTGAAAATCATGTTTTTTCCCAATTTGTGTCCTATTTGGCTCTCATTAAGGCATACTTCAGGCCAATCGGGGCTGATATTTAACTTTTGGTTAAACTTCCCAAATTAAGATTAGAAATAAGATTAATTAGTAGTAATTATATGTAAAAACTGTGTAAACTACTCATGGCAGTCAGAAAACATGTTTTCTCCCCATTTAGGCCCGATTCGCCTCTTATAAGGCCTAGTTCAGGCCAGTCTAGGCTTAAAGTTTGACTTTTGGTCAAAAACCCAAATAAGAAATAGAAATAAAGTTAATTTGTAGTAATTCTACATAGAAACTATGCAATACTACCCCGTCTCTTAGAAACCACATTTTCCCCTATTTTTTCCTTGTTAAGCTCTTACAAGGCATGGTTTAGGCTAATCTGGGCTGAAAGTTTGACTTTTAGTCAAACTTTCCAATTAAGGACAGGAAAAAAGTTAATTTGTATTTGTACATAGAAATAATGTAATACCACTCTCGGCTCTCGAGAATAAAGTTTTCTCCCTGTTTTGGCTCTATTTGGCTCTTATATGGCCTACTTCAGGCCATTCGGGGATGAAAGTTTGACTTTTGGTCAAACTTCCCAGTTAAGACTAGAAATAAATTTAATTGATAGTATTTGCACATAAACTATGTAATACAACTCCTGACTCTTGAGAAACACACTTTCTCCTTATTGTGGACCTATTCGGCTTTTATAAGGCCTAGCTCAGGCTAATCGGGACTGAAAGTCACTTTTAGTCAAACTTCCTAATAAAGACCATAGAAATGAGGTTAAGTGATAGTAATTGTCCATAGTAACTATGTAATACTACTCTTAACTCTTAAGAACCAAGTTTTCCCCATGTTTGTTCTCTTTCGGCTCTTATAAGCTTGATTTAGGCTAAGCGGAGCAGAAAGTTTTACTTTTAATCAAACTTCTCAATTATGACTAAAAGTAAGTTTAATTTATGTATTTGCACATGAAAACTATGTAATTCGACTCCTGGCTCTTGAAATCATGTTTTCTTTTCGTTTAGGCCCTATTCTGCAGTAAAGCCTAATTCTCGCTAATCGGGGCTGAAAGTTTGACTTGATTTTTGGTCAAACTTTCCAATTAAGATTAGAAAAAGGTTAAATAGTCATAAATTGATACAGAGATGATGTAATACCACTCACGTCTCTTGAAAACCAAGTTTTCTCCCCGTTTTGGCCCTATTCGGCTCTCATAAGGCCTAGTTCAGAGTAACCAGGGCTGAAAGTTTAACTTTTGGTAAAGTTCCCAATTAAGATTAGAAATATTGTTAATTGGTAGTATTTATACATAGAAACTATGTAATACCATTTTCGGCTATTGAGAACCATATTTTCTATCCATTTGGGCCCTACTCGGCTCTTATATGGCCAATTTCAAGCCAATCGGGGATGAATTATTGACTTTTGGTCAAACTTCATAATTAAGACTAGAAACAAGGTTAATTGAAAGTAATTATATATAAAATCTGTGTAATACTACTCTCGGCTCTTAAGAACCACGTTTTCTCCCTGTTTGGGCCCTAATGAGCTCGTATAAGGCTTAGCTCAAGCCAATCAGGGCCGAAAGTTTGGCTTTTGGTCATATTTCATAATTAAAACTAGATACAAGTTTAATTAATGTAACTGTACATAAAAACTATGTGTTACTACTCTCGGTTCTCGAAAACGACACTTTCCCCATGTTTTTTTCCTATTCGGCTTTTATTAGGCCTAGTTCAGGCCAATCGGGGCCGAAAGTTTGACTTTTGGTCAAACTTCCCAATTAAGACTAGAAAAAAGCTTAATTGGTAGTAATTATACATAGAAACAATCTAATGCTATTCTGGCTCTTGAGAATCACGTTTTCTCTCCATTTGGGCTATACTCGGCTCTAATAAGGCTGAAGGCCAATCAGACTGAAAGTTTGACTTTTGGTCAAACTTCCCAATTAATACTAGAAACACAGTTAGTTGGAAATAATTGAATATAAAAGCTATGTAATACTAATTCCAGCTCTTGAGAAACATGTTTTCCCCATGTTTGTTCTTAATTCGGCTCTTATAAGGCCTAGTTTAGGCCAATCGGGGCTGAAAGTTTGGCTTTTTGGTAAAACTTTCAAATTAAGACTATAAATTAGTTTAATTGATAGTTATTTTTATATAGAAACGATGTAATACCACTCTCGGCTTTTGAAAAGCACATTTTCTTCAAGTTTAGGCCCTATTCAGCTCTTTTAAGGCCTAGTTCTGGCCAATCGGGGCTGAAAGTTTGACTTTCGTCAAACTTTCCAATTAAGATAGTAAGGTTAATTGGTAGTATTTGTGCATAGAACCTATGTAATACAACTCATGGCTATTGACAACCATGTTTTCTCCCTGTTTGGGTCTTATTCGACTCTTATATGGCTTAGCTCAGGCCATTCAGGGATGAATGTTTGAATTTTAATCAAACTTCTCAATTGACACTAGAAATAAGGTTAATAGGACGTAACTGTACATAGAAACTATGTAATACTACTCCCGTCTCTTAAAATCAACGTTTTATTCTTGTTCCGGCCCTACACGGCTCATATAAGGCCTATTTCAGTCAATCAGGGTTGAACCTTGGCTTTTAGTCAAACTTCTCATTGAAGACTAAAAATTAGCTTAATTAGTAGTAATTATACATAGAAACTATGTAATGCCACTCTCAGCTCTTGAAAATCACATTTTTCCCATGTTTATTCTTTATTCGGCTCTTATAAGGCCTAAATCAGCCCAATCGGGGCTGATGATTTGTCTTTTGGTCAAACTTTCTAATTAAGAGTAGAAATAAGATTAGTTGGTAGTATTTGTACATAGAAACTATGTAATACCACTCCCGGGTCTTAAGAACCACGTTTTCTCCCCGTTTGGGCCCTATTCGGCTCTTAAATGGCCTAGTCAAACCAATCAAGGCTGAAAGTTTAATTTTTGATCAAACTTCCTAATTATTACTAGAATTAGGTTAATTGATAGAATTTATATATTGAAACTATGTAATATCACTCCTGTCTCTTAAGAACGAAGTTTTCATCCTGTTTGGGCCTTATTCGGCTCTTATGCCCTAAAGAATAATGTTTTCTTCCTAGTTCAGGCCAATCGTGGATGAAAATTTGACATTTAGTTAAATATACCAATTATGACTAGAAATAAAGTTAAGTGGTAGTAATTGTACATAAATATTATGTAATACTACTCCCAGATCTTGAAAACCACGTTTTCCCAATGTTTGGGCCTTACTCGGCTCTTATTAGCATAGTTTAGGCCCATCAAGGTTGAAAGTTTGGCTTTTGGTCAAACTTCTCAATTAAGACTAGAATAAGTTTAATTGATAGTATTTGTATATAGAAACTATGTAATACCACTCTCGGCTCTTGAAAATCATATTTCCTCACCGTTTAGGCCCCTATTTGCCTCTTAAGGCCTATTTCAGACTATTCGGGGCTGAAAGTTTGAATAGTGACCAAACTTTTCAATTAAGACTAAAAACAAGGTAAATTGATATTATTTATACATAAAAACTATTTAATAAGACTCACGGCTCTCGAAAACTATATTTTCTCCCCGTTTAGAACCTATTTGGCTCTTATAAGGCCTAGTTTAAACTAGTTGGGGCTGAAAGTTTGACTTTTGATCAATCTTCTCTATTAAGACTAGAAAGAAGGTTGTTAATTGATAGTATTTGTACATAGAAAGTGTGTAATACCACAACCGGATCTTGATAACCACGTTTTCTCCCCGTTTGGGTCCTATTGGGCTCTTATATGGCCTAATTCAGGCCAATCAGGGATAAAAACTTGACTTTTTGATTAAACTTTCCAATTAAGGCAAGAAACAAGGTTAATTGGTAGTAATTGTATATAAAAACTATATAATAATACTCTCGGCTCTTAAGAACCACGTTTTCTCTCCTTTAAGCCTTACTCGGCTCTTATAAAGCTTAATTCAGACCAATCAGGTGCGAAAGTTTGACTTTTTGTTAAACTTTCCAATTAATACTAGAAACAAAGTTAATTGAAAGTAATTGTACATAAAAACTATGTAATACTGCTCGTGACTCCTGAGATCCAATTTTCCCCAATGTTTGTTCCCTATTCGGCTCCTATAAGGCCAAGTTTAGGCCAATCAGGGCTGAAATTTGGCTTTTAGTTAAACTTCTCAATTAAGATTAGAAATAAATTTAATTGATAGTATTTGTGCTTTGAAACAAAGTAATATTACTGCTGACTCTTGAGAACCACATTTTCCCCATATTTGTTTTCTATTCGGCTCTTATAAGGCCTAGTTAGGCCAAATCGGGCTGAAAGTTTGACTTTTGGTCAAACTTTCCAATTAAGCTAGAAATAAGTTTAATTAATAGTATTTGTATATAAAAACTATGTAATACTATTCTCGGATCTTGAAAACAATATTTTCTCCCCGTTTGAGCCCTACTTGGGCCTTGTTTAGGCCAATCAGGGCTGAAAGTTTGGTTTTTAGTCAAACTTCTCAATTAAGATTAGAAACAAGTTTAATTAGTAGTATTTGTATATAAAAACTATGTAATACTACTCAGGCCCTTGAAGACCACGTTTTCATATCATTTGGACCCTACTCGGCTTTTATAAGACCTAGTTCTGACCAATTGAGACTGAAAGTTTGAATTTTAGATAAACTTCATAATTTAGAGTACAAATAAGGCTAATTAATAGTAATTGCACATAGAAACTATGTAATACTACTACCGACTATTTAAAATCTTATTTTCTCCCCGTTTGAGCTCTATTCTGCTCTTATAAGGTCTAGTTCGGGTTAATCGAGACTGAAAGCTTAACTTTTGTCCAAACTTTCCAAGTAAAATTAGAAATAAGGTTAATAAGTAGTAATTGCATATAGAAACTATGTAATACTGCTCACGGCTTGAACCCCATGTTTTTCCCTCGTTCCTCTATTCGGCTCTTATACGGCCTAGTACATGCCAATCGGGGCTGAAAGTTTGACTTTTAGTCAAACTTTCTAATTAAGACTAGAAATAAAATTAATTAGTAGAAATTAGAAATAGAAACCTATGTAATATTATTCCCGGCTCGTGAAAACCATGTTTCCCCCCTGTTTGGGCCTCAATCGGCTCTTATTAGATCTAATTCAGACCAATCTGGGCAGAAAGTTTGCCTTTTGGTAAAAATTCCCAATTAAGACCATAAATAAAGTTAATTATTATTATTCGTATATAGAAATAATGTAATACTACTCACAGATCTTGAAAATCACGTCAATCAAGGCTGAAATTTTGACTTTTGATCAAATTTCCAATTAAGATAAAAAGTATTGCATTTGTATATAAAAACTACGTAATACTACTTACGGCTCTTGAAAATCATGTTTTCTTAACTTTTGGACCCTATTCAGCTCATAAGGCATAGTTAAGTCTAATCGAGACTGAAAGGTTGGTTTTTGGTCAAACTTCCCTATTAAGACTTGAAACTAGGTTAATTAGTAGTAATTGAATATTAAAACTATGCAGTAATACTCCCTACTCTTGAAAACCACGTTGTCACCCCATTCAAGCCCTATTTGGCTCTTATAAGGCATAGTTCAAGTCAATCGAGGATAAAAGATTTGATTTATGATCAAACTTCCCAATAAAGACTATAAATAAGGTCAATTTTTATTAATGATATATAGAACTATGTAATACAACTCCCAATTCTTGAAAATCATGTTTTTCCCAATTTGTGTCCTATTTGGCTCTCATTAAGGCATACTTCAGGCCAATCGGGGCTGATATTTAACTTTTGGTTAAACTTCCCAAATTAAGATTAGAAATAAGATTAATTAGTAGTAATTATATGTAAAAACTGTGTAAACTACTCATGGCAGTCAAAAACATGTTTTCTCCCCATTTAGGCCTGATTCGCCTCTTATAAGGCCTAGTTCAGGCCAGTCTAGGCTTAAAGTTTGACTTTTGGTCAAACTCCCAAATAAGAAATAGAAATAAAGTTAATTTGTAGTAATTCTACATAGAAACCATGCAATACTACCCCGTCTCTTAGAAACCACATTTTCCCCTATTTTTTTCCTTGTTAAGCTCTTACAAGGCATGGTTTAGGCTAATCTGGGCTGAAAGTTTGACTTTTAGTCAAACTTTCCAATTAAGGACAGGAAAAAAGTTAATTTGTATTTGTACATAGAAATAATGTAATACCACTCTCGGCTCTCGAGAATAAAGTTTTCTCCCTATTTTGGCCTTATTTGGCTCTTATATGGCCTACTTCAGGCCATTCGGGGATGAAAGTTTGACTTTTGGTCAAACTTCCCAGTTAAGACTAGAAATAAATTTAATTGATAGTATTTGCACATAAACTATGTAATACAACTCCTGGCTCTTGAGAAACACACTTTCTTCTTATTGTGGACCTATTCGGCTTTTATAAGGCCTAGCTCAGGCTAATCGGGACTGAAAGTCACTTTTAGTCAAACTTCCTAATAAAGACCATAGAAATGAGGTTAAGTGATAGTAATTGTCCATAGTAACTATGTAATACTACTCTTAACTCTTAAGAACCAAGTTTTCCCCATGTTTGTTCTCTTTCGGCTCTTATAAGCCTGATTTAGGCTAAGCGGAGCAGAAAGTTTTACTTTTAATCAAACTTCTCAATTATGACTAAAAGTAAGTTTAATTTATGTATTTGCACATGAAAACTATGTAATTCGACTCCTGGATCTTGAAATCATGTTTTCTTTTCGTTTAGGCTCTATTCTGCAGTAAAGCCTAATTCTCGCTAATCGGGGCTGAAAGTTTGACTTGATTTTTGGTCAAACTTTCCAATTAAGATTAGAAAAGGTTAAATAGTCATAAATTGTATATAGAGATGATGTAATACCACTCACGTCTCTTGAAAACCAAGTTTTCTCCCCGTTTTGGCCCTATTCGGCTCTCATAAGGCCTAGTTCAGAGCAACCGGGGCTGAAAGTTTAACTTTTGGTCAAAGTTCCCAATTAAGATTAGAAATATTGTTAATTGGTAGTACTTATACATAGAAACTATGTAATACCATTTTCGGCTATTGAGAACCATATTTTCTATCCATTTGGGCCCTACTCGGCTCTTATATGGCCAATTTCAAGCCAATCGGGGATGAATTATTGACTTTTGGTCAAACTTCATAATTAAGACTAGAAACAAGGTTAATTGAAAGTAATTATATATAAAATCTGTGTAATACTACTCTCGGCTCTTAAGAACCACATTTTCTCCCTGTTCGGGCCCTAATGAGCTCGTATAAGGCTTAGCTCAAGCCAATCAGGGCCGAAAGTTTGGCTTTTGGTCATATTTCATAATTAAAACTAGATACAAGTTTAATTAATAGTAACTGTACATAAAAACTATGTGTTACTACTCTCGGTTCTCGAAAACGACACTTTCCCCATGTTTTTTCCCTATTCGGCTTTTATTAGGCCTAGTTCAGGCCAATCGGGGCCGAAAGTTTGACTTTTGGTCAAACTTCCCAATTAAGACTAGAAAAAAGCTTAATTGGTAGTAATTATACATAGAAACAATCTAATACTATTCTCGGCTCTTGAGAATCACGTTTTCTCTCCATTTGGGCTATACTCGGCTCTAATAAGGCTGAAGGCCAATCAAACTGAAAGTTTGACTTTTGGTCAAACTTCCCAATTAATACTAGAAACACAGTTAGTTGGAAATAATTGAATATAAAAGCTATGTAATACTAATTCCAGCTCTTGAGAAACATGTTTTCCCCATGTTTGTTCTTAATTCGGCTCTTATAAGGCCTAGTTTAGGCCAATCGGGGCTGAAAGTTTGGCTTTTTGGTAAAACTTTCAAATTAAGACTATAAATTAGTTTAATTGATAGTTATTTTTATATAGAAACGATGTAATACCACTCTCGCTTTTGAAAAGCACATTTTCTTCAAGTTTAGGCCCTATTCAGCTCTTTTAAGGCCTAGTTCTGGCCAATCGGGGCTGAAAGTTTGACTTTCGTCAAACTTTCCAATTAAGACTAGAAGTAAGGTTAATTGGTAGTATTTGTGCATAGAACCTATGTAATACAACTTATGGCTATTGACAACCATGTTTTCTCCCTGTTTGGGTCTTATTCGACTCTTATATGGCTTAGCTCAGGCCATTCAGGGATGAATGTTTGAATTTTAATCAAACTTCTCAATTGACACTAGAAATAAGGTTAATAGGATGTAACTGTACATAGAAACTATGTAATACTACTCCCGTCTCTTAAAATCAACGTTTTATTCTTGTTCCGGCCCTACACGGCTCATATAAGGCCTATTTCAGTCAATCAGGGTTGAACCTTGGCTTTTAGTCAAACTTCTCATTGAAGACTAAAAATTAGCTTAATTAGTAGTAATTATACATAGAAACTATGGAATGCCACTCTCAGCTCTTGAAAATCACATTTTCCCCATGTTTATTCTTTATTCGGCTCTTATAAGGCCTAAATCAGCCCAATCGGGGCTGATGATTTGTCTTTTGGTCAAACTTTCTAATTAAGAGTAGAAATAAGATTAGTTGGTAGTATTTGTACATAGAAATTATGTAATACCACTCCCGGGTCTTAAGAACCACGTTTTCTCCCCGTTTGGGCCCTATTCGGCTCTTAAATGGCCTAGTCAAACCAATCAAGGCTGAAAGTTTAATTTTTGATCAAACTTCCTAATTATTACTAGAATTAGGTTAATTGATAGAATTTATATATTGAAACTATGTAATATCACTCCTGTCTCTTAAGAACGAAGTTTTCATCCTGTTTGGGCCTTATTCGGCTCTTATGCCCTAAAGAATAATGTTTTCTTCCTAGTTCAGGCCAATCGTGGATGAAAATTTGACATTTAGTTAAATATACCAATTATGACTAGAAATAAAGTTAAGTGGTAGTAATTGTACATAAATATTATGTAATACTACTCCCAGATCTTGAAAACCACGTTTTCCCAATGTTTGGGTCTTACTCGGCTCTTATTAATGCATAGTTTAGGCCCATCAAGGTTGAAAGTTTGGCTTTTGGTCAAACTTCCCAATTAAGACTAGAATAAGTTTAATTGATAGTATTTGTATATAGAAACTATGTAATACCACTCTCGGCTCTTGAAATCATATTTCCTCACCGTTTAGGCGCCTATTTGCCTCTTAAGGCCTATTTCAGACTATTTCGGGGCTGAAAGTTTGAATAGTGACCAAACTTTTCAATTAAGACTAAAAACAGGGTAAATTGATATTATTTATACATAAAAACTATTTAATAAGACTCACGGCTCTCGAAAATTATATTTTCTCCCCGTTTAGAACCTATTTGGCTCATATAAGGCCTAGTTTAAACTAGTTGGGGCTGAAAGTTTGACTTTTGATCAATCTTCTCTATTAAGACTAGAAAGAAGGTTGTTAATTGATAGTATTTGTACATAGAAAGTGTGTAATACCACAACCGGATCTTGATAACCACGTTTTCTCCCCGTTTGGGTCTTATTGGGCTCTTATATGGCCTAATTCAGGCCAATCAGGGATAAAAACTTGACTTTTTGATTAAACTTTCCAATTAAGGCAAGAAACAAGGTTAATTGGTTAATTGTATATAAAAACTATATAATAATACTCTCGGCTCTTAAGAACCACGTTTTCTCTCCTTTAAGCCTTACTCGGCTCTTATAAAGCTTAATTCAGACCAATCAGGTGAGAAAGTTTGACTTTTTGTTAAACTTTCCAATTAATACTAGAAACAAAGTTAATTGAAAGTAATTGTACATAAAAACTATGTAATACTGCTCGTGACTCCTGAGATCCAATTTTCCCCAATGTTTGTTCCCTATTCGGCTCCTATAAGGCCAAGTTTAGGCCAATCAGGGCTGAAATTTGGCTTTTAGTTAAACTTCTCAATTAAGATTAGAAATAAATTTAATTGATAGTATTTGTGCTTTGAAACAAAGTAATATTACTGCTGACTCTTGAGAACCACATTTTCCCCATATTTGTTTTCTATTCGGCTCTTATAAGGCCTAGTTAGGCTAAATCGGGCTGAAAGTTTGACTTTTGGTCAAACTTTCCAATTAAGCTAGAAATAAGTTTAATTAATAGTATTTGTATATAAAAACTATGTAATACTATTCTCGGATCTTGAAAACAATATTTTCTCCCCGTTTGAGCCCTACTTGGGCCTTGTTTAGGCCAATCAGGGCTGAAAGTTTGGTTTTTAGTCAAACTTCTCAATTAAGATTAGAAACAAGTTTAATTAGTAGTATTTGTATATAAAAACTATGTAATACTACTCAGGCCCTTGAAGACCACGTTTTCATATCATTTGGACCCTACTCGGCTTTTATAAGACCTAGTTCTGACCAATTGAGACTGAAAGTTTGAATTTTAGATAAACTTCATAATTTAGAGTACAAATAAGGCTAATTAATAGTAATTGCACATAGAAACTATGTAATACTACTACCGACTATTTAAAATCTTATTTTCTCCCCGTTTGAGCTCTATTCTGCTCTTATAAGGTCTAGTTCGGGTTAATCGAGACTGAAAGCTTAACTTTTGTCCAAACTTTCCAAGGAAAATTAGAAATAAGGTTAATAAGTAGTAATTGCATATAGAAACTATATAATACTGCTCACGGCTTGAACCCCATGTTTTTCCCTCGTTCCTCTATTCGGCTCTTATACGGCCTAGTACATGCCAATCGGGGCTGAAAGTTTGACTTTTGGTCAAACTTTCTAATTAAGACTAGAAATAAAGTTAATTAGTAGAAATTAGAAATAGAAACCTATGTAATATTATTCCCGGCTCGTGAAAACCTTGTTTCCCCCCTGTTTGGGCCTCAATCGGCTCTTATTAGATCTAATTCAGACCAATCTGGGCAGAAAGTTTGCCTTTTGGTAAAAATTCCCAATTAAGACCATAAATAAAGTTAATTATTATTATTCCTATATAGAAATAATGTAATACTACTCACAGATCTTGAAAATCACGTTAATCAAGGCTGAAATTTTGACTTTTGATCAAATTTCCAATTAAGATAAAAAGGTTAATTTATTGCATTTGTATATAAAAACTACGTAATACTACTTACGGCTCTTGAAAATCATGTTTTCTTAACTTTTGGACCCTATTCAGCTCATAAGGCATAATTAAGTCTAATCGAGACTGAAAGGTTGGTTTTTGGTCAAACATCCCTATTAAGACTTGAAACTAGGTTAATTAGTAGTAATTGAATATTAAAACTATGCAGTAATACTCCCTACTCTTGAAAACCACGTTGTCACCCCATTCAAGCCCTATTTGGCTCTTATAAGGCATAGTTCAAGTCAATCGAGGATAAAAGATTTGATTTATGATCAAACTTCCCAATAAAGACTATAAATAAGGTCAATTTTTATTAATGATATATAGAACTATGTAATACAACTCCCAATTCTTGAAAATCATGTTTTTTCCAATTTGTGTCCTATTTGGCTCTCATTAAGGCATACTTCAGGCCAATCGGGGCTGATATTTAACTTTTGGTTAAACTTCCCAAATTAACATTAGAAATAAGATTAATTAGTAGTAATTATATGTAAAAACTGTGTAAACTACTCATGGCAGTCAAAAAACATGTTTTCTCCCCATTTAGGCCTGATTCGCCTCTTATAAGGCCTAGTTCAGGCCAGTCTAGGCTTAAAGTTTGACTTTTGGTCAAACTCCCAAATAAGAAATAGAAATAAAGTTAATTTGTAGTAATTCTACATCGAAACCATGCAATACTACCCCGTCTCTTAGAAACCACATTTTCCCCTATTTTTTTCCTTGTTAAGCTCTTACAAGGCATGGTTTAGGCTAATCTGGGCTGAAAGTTTGACTTTTAGTCAAACTTTCCAATTAAGGACAGGAAAAAAGTTAATTTGTATTTGTACATAGAAATAATGTAATACCACTCTCGGCTCTCGAGAATAAAGTTTTCTCCCTATTTTGGCCCTATTTGGCTCTTATATGGCCTACTTCAGGCCATTCGGGGATGAAAGTTTGACTTTTGGTCAAACTTCCCAGTTAAGACTAGAAATAAATTTAATTGATAGTATTTGCACATAAACTATGTAATACAACTCCTGGCTCTTGAGAAACACACTTTCTCCTTATTGTGGACCTATTCGGCTTTTATAAGGCCTAGCTCAGGCTAATCGGGACTGAAAGTCACTTTTAGTCAAACTTCCTAATAAAGACCATAGAAATGAGGTTAAGTGATAGTAATTGTCCATAGTAACTATGTAATACTACTCTTAACTCTTAAGAACCAAGTTTTCCCCATGTTTGTTCTCTTTCGGCTCTTATAAGCCTGATTTAGGCTAAGCGGAGCAGAAAGTTTTACTTTTAATCAAACTTCTCAATTATGACTAAAAGTAAGTTTAATTTATGTATTTGCACATGAAAACTATGTAATTCGACTCCTGGATCTTGAAATCATGTTTTCTTTTCGTTTAGGCTATATTCTGTAGTAAAGCCTAATTCTCGCTAATCGGGGCTGAAAGTTTGACTTGATTTTTGGTCAAACTTTCCAATTAAGATTAGAAAAGGTTAAATAGTCATAAATTGTATATAGAGATGATGTAATACCACTCACGTCTCTTGAAAACCAAGTTTTCTCCCCGTTTTGGCCCTATTCGGCTCTCATAAGGCCTAATTCAGAGCAACCGGGGCTGAAAGTTTAACTTTTGGTCAAAGTTCCCAATTAAGATTAGAAATATTGTTAATTGGTAGTACTTATACATAGAAACTATGTAATACCATTTTCGGCTATTGAGAACCATATTTTCTATCCATTTGGGCCCTACTCGGCTCTTATATGGCCAATTTCAAGCCAATCGGGGATGAATTATTGACTTTTGGTCAAACTTCATAATTAAGACTAGAAACAAGGTTAATTGAAAGTAATTATATATAAAATCTGTGTAATACTACTCTCGGCTCTTAAGAACCACATTTTCTCCCTGTTCGGGCCCTAATGAGCTCGTATAAGGCTTAGCTCAAGCCAATCAGGGCCGAAAGTTTGGCTTTTGGTCATATTTCATAATTAAAACTAGATACAAGTTTAATTAATAGTAACTGTACATAAAAACTATGTGTTACTACTCTCGGTTCTCGAAAACGACACTTTCCCCATGTTTTTTCCCTATTCGGCTTTTATTAGGCCTAGTTCAGGCCAATCGGGGCCGAAAGTTTGACTTTTGGTCAAACTTCCCAATTAAGACTAGAAAAAAGCTTAATTGGTAGTAATTATACATAGAAACAATCTAATACTATTCTCGGCTCTTGAGAATCACGTTTTCTCTCCATTTGGGCTATACTCGGCTCTAATAAGGCTGAAGGCCAATCAAACTGAAAGTTTGACTTTTGGTCAAACTTCCCAATTAATACTAGAAACACAGTTAGTTGGAAATAATTGAATATAAAAGCTATGTAATACTAATTCCAGCTCTTGAGAAACATGTTTTCCCCATGTTTGTTCTTAATTCGGCTCTTATAAGGCCTAGTTTAGGCCAATAGGGGCTGAAAGTTTGGCTTTTTGGTAAAACTTTCAAATTAAGACTATAAATTAGTTTAATTGATAGTTATTTTTATATAGAAACGATATAATACCACTCTCGAATTTTGAAAAGCACATTTTCTTCAAGTTTAGGCCCTATTCAGCTCTTTTAAGGCCTAGTTCTGGCCAATCGGGGCTGAAAGTTTGACTTTCGTCAAACTTTCCAATTAAGACTAGAAGTAAGGTTAATTGGTAGTATTTGTGCATAGAACCTATGTAATACAACTCATGGCTATTGACAACCATGTTTTCTCCCTGTTTGGGTCTTATTCGACTCTTATATGGCTTAGCTCAGGCCATTCAGGGATGAATGTTTGAATTTTAATCAAACTTCTCAATTGACACTAGAAATAAGGTTAATAGGATGTAACTGTACATAGAAACTATGTAATACTACTCCCGTCTCTTAAAATCAACGTTTTATTCTTGTTCCGGCCCTACACGGCTCATATAAGGCCTATTTCAGTCAATCAGGGTTGAACCTTGGCTTTTAGTCAAACTTCTCATTGAAGACTAAAAATTAGCTTAATTAGTAGTAATTATACATAGAAACTATGGAATGCCACTCTCAGCTCTTGAAAATCACATTTTCCCCATGTTTATTCTTTATTCGGCTCTTATAAGGCCTAAATCAGCCCAATCGGGGCTGATGATTTGTCTTTTGGTCAAACTTTCTAATTAAGAGTAGAAATAAGATTAGTTGGTAGTATTTGTACATAGAAATTATGTAATACCACTCCCGGGTCTTAAGAACCACGTTTTCTCCCCGTTTGGGCCCTATTCGGCTCTTAAATGGCCTAGTCAAACCAATCAAGGCTGAAAGTTTAATTTTTGATCAAACTTCCTAATTATTACTAGAATTAGGTTAATTGATAGAATTTATATATTGAAACTATGTAATATCACTCCTGTCTCTTAAGAACGAAGTTTTCATCCTGTTTGGGCCTTATTCGGCTCTTATGCCCTAAAGAATAATGTTTTCTTCCTAGTTCAGGCCAATCGTGGATGAAAATTTGACATTTAGTTAAATATACCAATTATGACTAGAAATAAAGTTAAGTGGTAGTAATTGTACATAAATATTATGTAATACTACTCCCAGATCTTGAAAACCACGTTTTCCCAATGTTTGGGTCTTACTCGGCTCTTATTAATGCATAGTTTAGGCCCATCAAGGTTGAAAGTTTGGCTTTTGGTCAAACTTCCCAATTAAGACTAGAATAAGTTTAATTGATAGTATTTGTATATAGAAACTATGTAATACCACTCTCGGCTCTTGAAATCATATTTCCTCACCGTTTAGGCGCCTATTTGCCTCTTAAGGCCTATTTCAGACTATTTCGGGGCTGAAAGTTTGAATAGTGACCAAACTTTTCAATTAAGACTAAAAACAAGGTAAATTGATATTATTTATACATAAAAACTATTTAATAAGACTCACGGCTCTCGAAAATTATATTTTCTCCCCGTTTAGAACCTATTTGGCTCATATAAGGCCTAGTTTAAACTAGTTGGGGCTGAAAGTTTGACTTTTGATCAATCTTCTCTATTAAGACTAGAAAGAAGGTTGTTAATTGATAGTATTTGTACATAGAAAGTGTGTAATACCACAACCGGATCTTGATAACCACGTTTTCTCCCCGTTTGGGTCTTATTGGGCTCTTATATGGCCTAATTCAGGCCAATCAGGGATAAAAACTTGACTTTTTGATTAAACTTTCCAATTAAGGCAAGAAACAAGGTTAATTGGTTAATTGTATATAAAAACTATATAATAATACTCTCGGCTCTTAAGAACCACGTTTTCTCTCCTTTAAGCCTTACTCGGCTCTTATAAAGCTTAATTCAGACCAATCAGGTGCGAAAGTTTGACTTTTTGTTAAACTTTCCAATTAATACTAGAAACAAAGTTAATTGAAAGTAATTGTACATAAAAACTATGTAATACTGCTCGTGACTCCTGAGATCCAATTTTCCCCAATGTTTGTTCCCTATTCGGCTCCTATAAGGCCAAGTTTAGGCCAATCAGGGCTGAAATTTGGCTTTTAGTTAAACTTCTCAATTAAGATTAGAAATAAATTTAATTGATAGTATTTGTGCTTTGAAACAAAGTAATATTACTGCTGACTCTTGAGAACCACATTTTCCCCATATTTGTTTTCTATTCGGCTCTTATAAGGCCTAGTTAGGCTAAATCGGGCTGAAAGTTTGACTTTTGGTCAAACTTTCCAATTAAGCTAGAAATAAGTTTAATTAATAGTATTTGTATATAAAAACTATGTAATACTATTCTCGGATCTTGAAAACAATATTTTCTCCCCGTTTGAGCCCTACTTGGGCCTTGTTTAGGCCAATCAGGGCTGAAAGTTTGGTTTTTAGTCAAACTTCTCAATTAAGATTAGAAACAAGTTTAATTAGTAGTATTTGTATATAAAAACTATGTAATACTACTCAGGCCCTTGAAGACCACGTTTTCATATCATTTGGACCCTACTCGGCTTTTATAAGACCTAGTTCTGACCAATTGAGACTGAAAGTTTGAATTTTAGATAAACTTCATAATTTAGAGTACAAATAAGGCTAATTAATAGTAATTGCACATAGAAACTATGTAATACTACTACCGACTATTTAAAATCTTATTTTCTCCCCGTTTGAGCTCTATTCTGCTCTTATAAGGTCTAGTTCGGGTTAATCGAGACTGAAAGCTTAACTTTTGTCCAAACTTTCCAAGTAAAATTAGAAATAAGGTTAATAAGTAGTAATTGCATATAGAAACTATATAATACTGCTCACGGCTTGAACCCCATGTTTTTCCCTCGTTCCTCTATTCGGCTCTTATACGGCCTAGTACATGCCAATCGGGGCTGAAAGTTTGACTTTTGGTCAAACTTTCTAATTAAGACTAGAAATAAAGTTAATTAGTAGAAATTAGAAATAGAAACCTATGTAATATTATTCCCGGCTCGTGAAAACCTTGTTTCCCCCCTGTTTGGGCCTCAATCGGCTCTTATTAGATCTAATTCAGACCAATCTGGGCAGAAAGTTTGCCTTTTGGTAAAAATTCCCAATTAAGACCATAAATAAAGTTAATTATTATTATTCCTATATAGAAATAATGTAATACTACTCACAGATCTTGAAAATCACGTTAATCAAGGCTGAAATTTTGACTTTTGATCAAATTTCCAATTAAGATAAAAAGGTTAATTTATTGCATTTGTATATAAAAACTACGTAATACTACTTACGGCTCTTGAAAATCATGTTTTCTTAACTTTTGGACCCTATTCAGCTCATAAGGCATAGTTAAGTCTAATCGAGACTGAAAGGTTGGTTTTTGGTCAAACATCCCTATTAAGACTTGAAACTAGGTTAATTAGTAGTAATTGAATATTAAAACTATGCAGTAATACTCCCTACTCTTGAAAACCACGTTGTCACCCCATTCAAGCCCTATTTGGCTCTTATAAGGCATAGTTCAAGTCAATCGAGGATAAAAGATTTGATTTATGATCAAACTTCCCAATAAAGACTATAAATAAGGTCAATTTTTATTAATGATATATAGAACTATGTAATACAACTCCCAATTCTTGAAAATCATGTTTTTTCCAATTTGTGTCCTATTTGGCTCTCATTAAGGCATACTTCAGGCCAATCGGGGCTGATATTTAACTTTTGGTTAAACTTCCCAAATTAACATTAGAAATAAGATTAATTAGTAGTAATTATATGTAAAAACTGTGTAAACTACTCATGGCAGTCAAAAAACATGTTTTCTCCCCATTTAGGCCTGATTCGCCTCTTATAAGGCCTAGTTCAGGCCAGTCTAGGCTTAAAGTTTGACTTTTGGTCAAACTCCCAAATAAGAAATAGAAATAAAGTTAATTTGTAGTAATTCTACATCGAAACCATGCAATACTACCCCGTCTCTTAGAAACCACATTTTCCCCTATTTTTTTCCTTGTTAAGCTCTTACAAGGCATGGTTTAGGCTAATCTGGGCTGAAAGTTTGACTTTTAGTCAAACTTTCCAATTAAGGACAGGAAAAAAGTTAATTTGTATTTGTACATAGAAATAATGTAATACCACTCTCGGCTCTCGAGAATAAAGTTTTCTCCCTATTTTGGCCCTATTTGGCTCTTATATGGCCTACTTCAGGCCATTCGGGGATGAAAGTTTGACTTTTGGTCAAACTTCCCAGTTAAGACTAGAAATAAATTTAATTGATAGTATTTGCACATAAACTATGTAATACAACTCCTGGCTCTTGAGAAACACACTTTCTCCTTATTGTGGACCTATTCGGCTTTTATAAGGCCTAGCTCAGGCTAATCGGGACTGAAAGTCACTTTTAGTCAAACTTCCTAATAAAGACCATAGAAATGAGGTTAAGTGATAGTAATTGTCCATAGTAACTATGTAATACTACTCTTAACTCTTAAGAACCAAGTTTTCCCCATGTTTGTTCTCTTTCGGCTCTTATAAGCCTGATTTAGGCTAAGCGGAGCAGAAAGTTTTACTTTTAATCAAACTTCTCAATTATGACTAAAAGTAAGTTTAATTTATGTATTTGCACATGAAAACTATGTAATTCGACTCCTGGATCTTGAAATCATGTTTTCTTTTCGTTTAGGCTATATTCTGTAGTAAAGCCTAATTCTCGCTAATCGGGGCTGAAAGTTTGACTTGATTTTTGGTCAAACTTTCCAATTAAGATTAGAAAAGGTTAAATAGTCATAAATTGTATATAGAGATGATGTAATACCACTCACGTCTCTTGAAAACCAAGTTTTCTCCCCGTTTTGGCCCTATTCGGCTCTCATAAGGCCTAATTCAGAGCAACCGGGGCTGAAAGTTTAACTTTTGGTCAAAGTTCCCAATTAAGATTAGAAATATTGTTAATTGGTAGTACTTATACATAGAAACTATGTAATACCATTTTCGGCTATTGAGAACCATATTTTCTATCCATTTGGGCCCTACTCGGCTCTTATATGGCCAATTTCAAGCCAATCGGGGATGAATTATTGACTTTTGGTCAAACTTCATAATTAAGACTAGAAACAAGGTTAATTGAAAGTAATTATATATAAAATCTGTGTAATACTACTCTCGGCTCTTAAGAACCACATTTTCTCCCTGTTCGGGCCCTAATGAGCTCGTATAAGGCTTAGCTCAAGCCAATCAGGGCCGAAAGTTTGGCTTTTGGTCATATTTCATAATTAAAACTAGATACAAGTTTAATTAATAGTAACTGTACATAAAAACTATGTGTTACTACTCTCGGTTCTCGAAAACGACACTTTCCCCATGTTTTTTCCCTATTCGGCTTTTATTAGGCCTAGTTCAGGCCAATCGGGGCCGAAAGTTTGACTTTTGGTCAAACTTCCCAATTAAGACTAGAAAAAAGCTTAATTGGTAGTAATTATACATAGAAACAATCTAATACTATTCTCGGCTCTTGAGAATCACGTTTTCTCTCCATTTGGGCTATACTCGGCTCTAATAAGGCTGAAGGCCAATCAAACTGAAAGTTTGACTTTTGGTCAAACTTCCCAATTAATACTAGAAACACAGTTAGTTGGAAATAATTGAATATAAAAGCTATGTAATACTAATTCCAGCTCTTGAGAAACATGTTTTCCCCATGTTTGTTCTTAATTCGGCTCTTATAAGGCCTAGTTTAGGCCAATAGGGGCTGAAAGTTTGGCTTTTT
The DNA here is from genome assembly GCA_038442645.1 of Agave tequilana. Classification (NCBI taxonomy): domain Eukaryota; kingdom Viridiplantae; phylum Streptophyta; class Magnoliopsida; order Asparagales; family Asparagaceae; genus Agave; species Agave tequilana. Next base: position 183,245 of record JAVJIF010001799.1, on the reverse strand, counting down.
GGTAAAACTTTCAAATTAAGACTATAAATTAGTTTAATTGATAGTTATTTTTATATAGAAACGATATAATACCACTCTCGAATTTTGAAAAGCACATTTTCTTCAAGTTTAGGCCCTATTCAGCTCTTTTAAGGCCTAGTTCTGGCCAATCGGGGCTGAAAGTTTGACTTTCGTCAAACTTTCCAATTAAGACTAGAAGTAAGGTTAATTGGTAGTATTTGTGCATAGAACCTATGTAATACAACTCATGGCTATTGACAACCATGTTTTCTCCCTGTTTGGGTCTTATTCGACTCTTATATGGCTTAGCTCAGGCCATTCAGGGATGAATGTTTGAATTTTAATCAAACTTCTCAATTGACACTAGAAATAAGGTTAATAGGACGTAACTGTACATAGAAACTATGTAATACTACTCCCGTCTCTTAAAATCAACGTTTTATTCTTGTTCCGGCCCTACACGGCTCATATAAGGCCTATTTCAGTCAATCAGGGTTGAACCTTGGCTTTTAGTCAAACTTCTCATTGAAGACTAAAAATTAGCTTAATTAGTAGTAATTATACATAGAAACTATGTAATGCCACTCTCAGCTCTTGAAAATCACATTTTCCCCATGTTTATTCTTTATTCGGCTCTTATAAGGCCTAAATCAGCCCAATCGGGGCTGATGATTTGTCTTTTGGTCAAACTTTCTAATTAAGAGTAGAAATAAGATTAGTTGGTAGTATTTGTACATAGAAATTATGTAATACCACTCCCGGGTCTTAAGAACCACGTTTTCTCCCCGTTTGGGCCCTATTCGGCTCTTAAATGGCCTAGTCAAACCAATCAAGGCTGAAAGTTTAATTTTTGATCAAACTTCCTAATTATTACTAGAATTAGGTTAATTGATAGAATTTATATATTGAAACTATGTAATATCACTCCTGTCTCTTAAGAACGAAGTTTTCATCCTGTTTGGGCCTTATTCGGCTCTTATGCCCTAAAGAATAATGTTTTCTTCCTAGTTCAGGCCAATCGTGGATGAAAATTTGACATTTAGTTAAATATACCAATTATGACTAGAAATAAAGTTAAGTGGTAGTAATTGTACATAAATATTATGTAATACTACTCCCAGATCTTGAAAACCACGTTTTCCCAATGTTTGGGCCTTACTCGGCTCTTATTAATGCATAGTTTAGGCCCATCAAGGTTGAAAGTTTGGCTTTTGGTCAAACTTCCCAATTAAGACTAGAATAAGTTTAATTGATAGTATTTGTATATAGAAACTATGTAATACCACTCTCGGCTCTTGAAAATCATATTTCCTCACCGTTTAGGCCCCTATTTGCCTCTTAAGGCCTATTTCAGACTATTTCGGGGCTGAAAGTTTGAATAGTGACCAAACTTTTCAATTAAGACTAAAAACAAGGTAAATTGATATTATTTATACATAAAAACTATTTAATAAGACTCACGGCTCTCGAAAACTATATTTTCTCCCCGTTTAGAACCTATTTGGCTCTTATAAGGCCTAGTTTAAACTAGTTGGGGCTGAAAGTTTGACTTTTGATCAATCTTCTCTATTAAGACTAGAAAGAAGGTTGTTAATTGATAGTATTTGTACATAGAAAGTGTGTAATACCACAACCGGATCTTGATAACCACGTTTTCTCCCCGTTTGGGTCCTATTGGGCTCTTATATGGCCTAATTCAGGCCAATCAGGGATAAAAACTTGACTTTTTGATTAAACTTTCCAATTAAGGCAAGAAACAAGGTTAATTGGTTAATTGTATATAAAAACTATATAATAATACTCTCGGCTCTTAAGAACCACGTTTTCTCTCCTTTAAGCCTTACTCGGCTCTTATAAAGCTTAATTCAGACCAATCAAGTGCGAAAGTTTGACTTTTTGTTAAACTTTCCAATTAATACTAGAAACAAAGTTAATTGAAAGTAATTGTACATAAAAACTATGTAATACTGCTCGTGACTCCTGAGATCCAATTTTCCCCAATGTTTGTTCCCTATTCGGCTCCTATAAGGCCAAGTTTAGGCCAATCAGGGCTGAAATTTGGCTTTTAGTTAAACTTCTCAATTAAGATTAGAAATAAATTTAATTGATAGTATTTGTGCTTAGAAACAAAGTAATATTACTGCTGACTCTTGAGAACCACATTTTCCCATATTTGTTTTCTATTCGGCTCTTATAAGGCCTAGTTAGGCCAAATCGGGCTGAAAGTTTGACTTTTGGTCAAACTTTCCAATTAAGTTAGAAATAAGTTTAATTAATAGTATTTGTATATAAAAACTATGTAATACTATTCTCGGATCTTGAAAACAATATTTTCTCCCCGTTTGAGCCCTACTTGGGCCTAGTTTAGGCCAATCAGGGCTGAAAGTTTGGTTTTTAGTCAAACTTCTCAATTAAGATTAGAAACAAGTTTAATTAGTAGTATTTGTATATAAAAACTATGTAATACTACTCAGGCCCTTGAAGACCACGTTTTCACATCATTTGGACCCTACTCGGCTTTTATAAGACCTAGTTCTGACCAATTGAGACTGAAAGTTTGAATTTTAGATAAACTTCATAATTTAGAGTACAAATAAGGCTAATTAATAGTAATTGCACATAGAAACTATGTAATACTACTACCGACTATTTAAAATCTTATTTTCTCCCCGTTTGAGCTCTATTCTGCTCTTATAAGGTCTAGTTCGGGTTAATCGAGACTGAAAGCTTAACTTTTGTCCAAACTTTCCAAGTAAAATTAGAAACAAGGTTAATAAGTAGTAATTGCATATAGAAACTATGTAATACTGCTCACGGCTTGAACCCCATGTTTTTCCCTCGTTCCTCTATTCGGCTCTTATACGGCCTAGTACATGCCAATCGGGGCTGAAAGTTTTACTTTTGGTCAAACTTTCTAATTAAGACTAGAAATAAAGTTAATTAGTAGAAATTAGAAATAGAAACCTATGTAATATTATTCCCGGCTCGTGAAAACCATGTTTCCCCCCTGTTTGGGCCTCAATCGGCTCTTATTAGATCTAATTCAGACCAATCTGGGCAGAAAGTTTGCCTTTTGGTAAAAATTCCCAATTAAGACCATAAATAAAGTTAATTATTATTATTCCTATATAGAAATAATGTAATACTACTCACAGATCTTGAAAATCACGTTAATCAAGGCTGAAATTTTGACTTTTGATCAAATTTCCAATTAAGATAAAAAGGTTAATTTATTGCATTTGTATATAAAAACTACGTAATACTACTTACGGCTCTTGAAAATCATGTTTTCTTAACTTTTGGACCCTATTCAGCTCATAAGGCATAGTTAAGTCTAATCGAGACTGAAAGGTTGGTTTTTGGTCAAACATCCCTATTAAGACTTGAAACTAGGTTAATTAGTAGTAATTGAATATTAAAACTATGCAGTAATACTCCCTACTCTTGAAAACCACGTTGTCACCCCATTCAAGCCCTATTTGGCTCTTATAAGGCATAGTTCAAGTCAATCGAGGATAAAAGATTTGATTTATGATCAAACTTCCCAATAAAGACTATAAATAAGGTCAATTTTTATTAATGATATATAGAACTATGTAATACAACTCCCAATTCTTGAAAATCATGTTTTTTCCAATTTGTGTCCTATTTGGCTCTCATTAAGGCATACTTCAGGCCAATCGGGGCTGATATTTAACTTTTGGTTAAACTTCCCAAATTAACATTAGAAATAAGATTAATTAGTAGTAATTATATGTAAAAACTGTGTAAACTACTCATGGCAGTCAAAAAACATGTTTTCTCCCCATTTAGGCCTGATTCGCCTCTTATAAGGCCTAGTTCAGGCCAGTCTAGGCTTAAAGTTTGACTTTTGGTCAAACTCCCAAATAAGAAATAGAAATAAAGTTAATTTGTAGTAATTCTACATCGAAACCATGCAATACTACCCCGTCTCTTAGAAACCACATTTTCCCCTATTTTTTTCCTTGTTAAGCTCTTACAAGGCATGGTTTAGGCTAATCTGGGCTGAAAGTTTGACTTTTAGTCAAACTTTCCAATTAAGGACAGGAAAAAAGTTAATTTGTATTTGTACATAGAAATAATGTAATACCACTCTCGGCTCTCGAGAATAAAGTTTTCTCCCTATTTTGGCCCTATTTGGCTCTTATATGGCCTACTTCAGGCCATTCGGGGATGAAAGTTTGACTTTTGGTCAAACTTCCCAGTTAAGACTAGAAATAAATTTAATTGATAGTATTTGCACATAAACTATGTAATACAACTCCTGGCTCTTGAGAAACACACTTTCTCCTTATTGTGGACCTATTCGGCTTTTATAAGGCCTAGCTCAGGCTAATCGGGACTGAAAGTCACTTTTAGTCAAACTTCCTAATAAAGACCATAGAAATGAGGTTAAGTGATAGTAATTGTCCATAGTAACTATGTAATACTACTCTTAACTCTTAAGAACCAAGTTTTCCCCATGTTTGTTCTCTTTCGGCTCTTATAAGCCTGATTTAGGCTAAGCGGAGCAGAAAGTTTTACTTTTAATCAAACTTCTCAATTATGACTAAAAGTAAGTTTAATTTATGTATTTGCACATGAAAACTATGTAATTCGACTCCTGGATCTTGAAATCATGTTTTCTTTTCGTTTAGGCTATATTCTGTAGTAAAGCCTAATTCTCGCTAATCGGGGCTGAAAGTTTGACTTGATTTTTGGTCAAACTTTCCAATTAAGATTAGAAAAGGTTAAATAGTCATAAATTGTATATAGAGATGATGTAATACCACTCACGTCTCTTGAAAACCAAGTTTTCTCCCCGTTTTGGCCCTATTCGGCTCTCATAAGGCCTAATTCAGAGCAACCGGGGCTGAAAGTTTAACTTTTGGTCAAAGTTCCCAATTAAGATTAGAAATATTGTTAATTGGTAGTACTTATACATAGAAACTATGTAATACCATTTTCGGCTATTGAGAACCATATTTTCTATCCATTTGGGCCCTACTCGGCTCTTATATGGCCAATTTCAAGCCAATCGGGGATGAATTATTGACTTTTGGTCAAACTTCATAATTAAGACTAGAAACAAGGTTAATTGAAAGTAATTATATATAAAATCTGTGTAATACTACTCTCGGCTCTTAAGAACCACATTTTCTCCCTGTTCGGGCCCTAATGAGCTCGTATAAGGCTTAGCTCAAGCCAATCAGGGCCGAAAGTTTGGCTTTTGGTCATATTTCATAATTAAAACTAGATACAAGTTTAATTAATAGTAACTGTACATAAAAACTATGTGTTACTACTCTCGGTTCTCGAAAACGACACTTTCCCCATGTTTTTTCCCTATTCGGCTTTTATTAGGCCTAGTTCAGGCCAATCGGGGCCGAAAGTTTGACTTTTGGTCAAACTTCCCAATTAAGACTAGAAAAAAGCTTAATTGGTAGTAATTATACATAGAAACAATCTAATACTATTCTCGGCTCTTGAGAATCACGTTTTCTCTCCATTTGGGCTATACTCGGCTCTAATAAGGCTGAAGGCCAATCAAACTGAAAGTTTGACTTTTGGTCAAACTTCCCAATTAATACTAGAAACACAGTTAGTTGGAAATAATTGAATATAAAAGCTATGTAATACTAATTCCAGCTCTTGAGAAACATGTTTTCCCCATGTTTGTTCTTAATTCGGCTCTTATAAGGCCTAGTTTAGGCCAATCGGGGCTGAAAGTTTGGCTTTTTGGTAAAACTTTCAAATTAAGACTATAAATTAGTTTAATTGATAGTTATTTTTATATAGAAACGATATAATACCACTCTCGAATTTTGAAAAGCACATTTTCTTCAAGTTTAGGCCCTATTCAGCTCTTTTAAGGCCTAGTTCTGGCCAATCGGGGCTGAAAGTTTGACTTTCGTCAAACTTTCCAATTAAGACTAGAAGTAAGGTTAATTGGTAGTATTTGTGCATAGAACCTATGTAATACAACTCATGGCTATTGACAACCATGTTTTCTCCCTGTTTGGGTCTTATTCGACTCTTATATGGCTTAGCTCAGGCCATTCAGGGATGAATGTTTGAATTTTAATCAAACTTCTCAATTGACACTAGAAATAAGGTTAATAGGACGTAACTGTACATAGAAACTATGTAATACTACTCCCGTCTCTTAAAATCAACGTTTTATTCTTGTTCCGGCCCTACACGGCTCATATAAGGCCTATTTCAGTCAATCAGGGTTGAACCTTGGCTTTTAGTCAAACTTCTCATTGAAGACTAAAAATTAGCTTAATTAGTAGTAATTATACATAGAAACTATGTAATGCCACTCTCAGCTCTTGAAAATCACATTTTCCCCATGTTTATTCTTTATTCGGCTCTTATAAGGCCTAAATCAGCCCAATCGGGGCTGATGATTTGTCTTTTGGTCAAACTTTCTAATTAAGAGTAGAAATAAGATTAGTTGGTAGTATTTGTACATAGAAACTATGTAATACCACTCCCGGGTCTTAAGAACCACGTTTTCTCCCCGTTTGGGCCCTATTCGGCTCTTAAATGGCCTAGTCAAACCAATCAAGGCTGAAAGTTTAATTTTTGATCAAACTTCCTAATTATTACTAGAATTAGGTTAATTGATAGAATTTATATATTGAAACTATGTAATATCACTCCTGTCTCTTAAGAACGAAGTTTTCATCCTGTTTGGGCCTTATTCGGCTCTTATGCCCTAAAGAATAATGTTTTCTTCCTAGTTCAGGCCAATCGTGGATGAAAATTTGACATTTAGTTAAATATACCAATTATGACTAGAAATAAAGTTAAGTGGTAGTAATTGTACATAAATATTATGTAATACTACTCCCAGATCTTGAAAACCACGTTTTCCCAATGTTTGGGCCTTACTCGGCTCTTATTAATGCATAGTTTAGGCCCATCAAGGTTGAAAGTTTGGCTTTTGGTCAAACTTCCCAATTAAGACTAGAATAAGTTTAATTGATAGTATTTGTATATAGAAACTATGTAATACCACTCTCGGCTCTTGAAAATCATATTTCCTCACCGTTTAGGCCCCTATTTGCCTCTTAAGGCCTATTTCAGACTATTTCGGGGCTGAAAGTTTGAATAGTGACCAAACTTTTCAATTAAGACTAAAAACAAGGTAAATTGATATTATTTATACATAAAAACTATTTAATAAGACTCACGGCTCTCGAAAACTATATTTTCTCCCCGTTTAGAACCTATTTGGCTCTTATAAGGCCTAGTTTAAACTAGTTGGGGCTGAAAGTTTGACTTTTGATCAATCTTCTCTATTAAGACTAGAAAGAAGGTTGTTAATTGATAGTATTTGTACATAGAAAGTGTGTAATACCACAACCGGATCTTGATAACCACGTTTTCTCCCCGTTTGGGTCCTATTGGGCTCTTATATGGCCTAATTCAGGCCAATCAGGGATAAAAACTTGACTTTTTGATTAAACTTTCCAATTAAGGCAAGAAACAAGGTTAATTGGTAGTAATTGTATATAAAAACTATATAATAATACTCTCGGCTCTTAAGAACCACGTTTTCTCTCCTTTAAGCCTTACTCGGCTCTTATAAAGCTTAATTCAGACCAATCAAGTGCGAAAGTTTGACTTTTTGTTAAACTTTCCAATTAATACTAGAAACAAAGTTAATTGAAAGTAATTGTACATAAAAACTATGTAATACTGCTCGTGACTCCTGAGATCCAATTTTCCCCAATGTTTGTTCCCTATTCGGCTCCTATAAGGCCAAGTTTAGGCCAATCAGGGCTGAAATTTGGCTTTTAGTTAAACTTCTCAATTAAGATTAGAAATAAATTTAATTGATAGTATTTGTGCTTAGAAACAAAGTAATATTACTGCTGACTCTTGAGAACCACATTTTCCCTATATTTGTTTTCTATTCGGCTCTTATAAGGCCTAGTTAGGCCAAATCGGGCTGAAAGTTTGACTTTTGGTCAAACTTTCCAATTAAGTTAGAAATAAGTTTAATTAATAGTATTTGTATATAAAAACTATGTAATACTATTCTCGGATCTTGAAAACAATATTTTCTCCCCGTTTGAGCCCTACTTGGGCCTAGTTTAGGCCAATCAGGGCTGAAAGTTTGGTTTTTAGTCAAACTTCTCAATTAAGATTAGAAACAAGTTTAATTAGTAGTATTTGTATATAAAAACTATGTAATACTACTCAGGCCCTTGAAGACCACGTTTTCACATCATTTGGACCCTACTCGGCTTTTATAAGACCTAGTTCTGACCAATTGAGACTGAAAGTTTGAATTTTAGATAAACTTCATAATTTAGAGTACAAATAAGGCTAATTAATAGTAATTGCACATAGAAACTATGTAATACTACTACCGACTATTTAAAATCTTATTTTCTCCCCGTTTGAGCTCTATTCTGCTCTTATAAGGTCTAGTTCGGGTTAATCGAGACTGAAAGCTTAACTTTTGTCCAAACTTTCCAAGTAAAATTAGAAACAAGGTTAATAAGTAGTAATTGCATATAGAAACTATGTAATACTGCTCACGGCTTGAACCCCATGTTTTTCCCTCGTTCCTCTATTCGGCTCTTATACAGGGTACATGCCAATCGGGGCTGAAAGTTTTACTTTTGGTCAAACTTTCTAATTAAGACTAGAAATAAAGTTAATTAGTAGAATTTAGAAATAGAAACCTATGTAATATCATTCCCGGCTCGTGAAAACCATGTTTTCCCCCTGTTTGGGCCTCAATCGGCTCTTATTAGATCTAATTCAGACCAATCTGGGCAGAAAGTTTGCCTTTTGGTAAAAATTCCCAATTAAGACCATAAATAAAGTTAATTATTATTATTCCTATATAGAAATAATGTAATACTACTCACAGATCTTGAAAATCACGTCAATCAAGGCTGAAATTTTGACTTTTGATCAAATTTCCAATTAAGATAAAAAGGTTAATTTATTGCATTTGTATATAAAAACTACGTAATACTACTTACGGCTCTTGAAAATCATGTTTTCTTAACTTTTGGACCCTATTCAGCTCATAAGGCATAGTTAAGTCTAATCGAGACTGAAAGGTTGGTTTTTGGTCAAACATCCCTATTAAGACTTGAAACTAGGTTAATTAGTAGTAATTGAATATTAAAACTATGCAGTAATACTCCCTACTCTTGAAAACCACGTTGTCACCCCATTCAAGCCCTATTTGGCTCTTATAAGGCATAGTTCAAGTCAATCGAGGATAAAAGATTTGATTTATGATCAAACTTCCCAATAAAGACTATAAATAAGGTCAATTTTTATTAATGATATATAGAACTATGTAATACAACTCCCAATTCTTGAAAATCATGTTTTTTCCAATTTGTGTCCTATTTGGCTCTCATTAAGGCATACTTCAGGCCAATCGGGGCTGATATTTAACTTTTGGTTAAACTTCCCAAATTAACATTAGAAATAAGATTAATTAGTAGTAATTATATGTAAAAACTGTGTAAACTACTCATGGCAGTCAAAAAACATGTTTTCTCCCCATTTAGGCCTGATTCGCCTCTTATAAGGCCTAGTTCAGGCCAGTCTAGGCTTAAAGTTTGACTTTTGGTCAAACTCCCAAATAAGAAATAGAAATAAAGTTAATTTGTAGTAATTCTACATCGAAACCATGCAATACTACCCCGTCTCTTAGAAACCACATTTTCCCCTATTTTTTTCCTTGTTAAGCTCTTACAAGGCATGGTTTAGGCTAATCTGGGCTGAAAGTTTGACTTTTAGTCAAACTTTCCAATTAAGGACAGGAAAAAAGTTAATTTGTATTTGTACATAGAAATAATGTAATACCACTCTCGGCTCTCGAGAATAAAGTTTTCTCCCTATTTTGGCCCTATTTGGCTCTTATATGGCCTACTTCAGGCCATTCGGGGATGAAAGTTTGACTTTTGGTCAAACTTCCCAGTTAAGACTAGAAATAAATTTAATTGATAGTATTTGCACATAAACTATGTAATACAACTCCTGGCTCTTGAGAAACACACTTTCTCCTTATTGTGGACCTATTCGGCTTTTATAAGGCCTAGCTCAGGCTAATCGGGACTGAAAGTCACTTTTAGTCAAACTTCCTAATAAAGACCATAGAAATGAGGTTAAGTGATAGTAATTGTCCATAGTAACTATGTAATACTACTCTTAACTCTTAAGAACCAAGTTTTCCCCATGTTTGTTCTCTTTCGGCTCTTATAAGCCTGATTTAGGCTAAGCGGAGCAGAAAGTTTTACTTTTAATCAAACTTCTCAATTATGACTAAAAGTAAGTTTAATTTATGTATTTGCACATGAAAACTATGTAATTCGACTCCTGGATCTTGAAATCATGTTTTCTTTTCGTTTAGGCTCTATTCTGCAGTAAAGCCTAATTCTCGCTAATCGGGGCTGAAAGTTTGACTTGATTTTTGGTCAAACTTTCCAATTAAGATTAGAAAAGGTTAAATAGTCATAAATTGTATATAGAGATGATGTAATACCACTCACGTCTCTTGAAAACCAAGTTTTCTCCCCGTTTTGGCCCTATTCGGCTCTCATAAGGCCTAATTCAGAGCAACCGGGGCTGAAAGTTTAACTTTTGGTCAAAGTTCCCAATTAAGATTAGAAATATTGTTAATTGGTAGTACTTATACATAGAAACTATGTAATACCATTTTCGGCTATTGAGAACCATATTTTCTATCCATTTGGGCCCTACTCGGCTCTTATATGGCCAATTTCAAGCCAATCGGGGATGAATTATTGACTTTTGGTCAAACTTCATAATTAAGACTAGAAACAAGGTTAATTGAAAGTAATTATATATAAAATCTGTGTAATACTACTCTCGGCTCTTAAGAACCACATTTTCTCCCTGTTCGGGCCCTAATGAGCTCGTATAAGGCTTAGCTCAAGCCAATCAGGGCCGAAAGTTTGGCTTTTGGTCATATTTCATAATTAAAACTAGATACAAGTTTAATTAATAGTAACTGTACATAAAAACTATGTGTTACTACTCTCGGTTCTCGAAAACGACACTTTCCCCATGTTTTTTCCCTATTCGGCTTTTATTAGGCCTAGTTCAGGCCAATCGGGGCCGAAAGTTTGACTTTTGGTCAAACTTCCCAATTAAGACTAGAAAAAAGCTTAATTGGTAGTAATTATACATAGAAACAATCTAATACTATTCTCGGCTCTTGAGAATCACGTTTTCTCTCCATTTGGGCTATACTCGGCTCTAATAAGGCTGAAGGCCAATCAAACTGAAAGTTTGACTTTTGGTCAAACTTCCCAATTAATACTAGAAACACAGTTAGTTGGAAATAATTGAATATAAAAGCTATGTAATACTAATTCCAGCTCTTGAGAAACATGTTTTCCCCATGTTTGTTCTTAATTCGGCTCTTATAAGGCCTAGTTTAGGCCAATCGGGGCTGAAAGTTTGGCTTTTTGGTAAAACTTTCAAATTAAGACTATAAATTAGTTTAATTGATAGTTATTTTTATATAGAAACGATGTAATACCACTCTCGGCTTTTGAAAAGCACATTTTCTTCAAGTTTAGGCCCTATTCAGCTCTTTTAAGGCCTAGTTCTGGCCAATCGGGGCTGAAAGTTTGACTTTCGTCAAACTTTCCAATTAAGACTAGAAGTAAGGTTAATTGGTAGTATTTGTGCATAGAACCTATGTAATACAACTCATGGCTATTGACAACCATGTTTTCTCCCTTTTTGGGTCTTATTCGACTCTTATATGGCTTAGCTCAGGCCATTCAGGGATGAATGTTTGAATTTTAATCAAACTTCTCAATTGACACTAGAAATAAGGTTAATAGGACGTAACTGTACATAGAAACTATGTAATACTACTCCCGTCTCTTAAAATCAACGTTTTATTCTTGTTCCGGCCCTACACGGCTCATATAAGGCCTATTTCAGTCAATCAGGGTTGAACCTTGGCTTTTAGTCAAACTTCTCATTGAAGACTAAAAATTAGCTTAATTAGTAGTAATTATACATAGAAACTATGTAATGCCACTCTCAGCTCTTGAAAATCACATTTTCCCCATGTTTATTCTTTATTCGGCTCTTATAAGGCCTAAATCAGCCCAATCGGGGCTGATGATTTGTCTTTTGGTCAAACTTTCTAATTAAGAGTAGAAATAAGATTAGTTGGTAGTATTTGTACATAGAAATTATGTAATACCACTCCCGGGTCTTAAGAACCACGTTTTCTCCCCGTTTGGGCCCTATTCGGCTCTTAAATGGCCTAGTCAAACCAATCAAGGCTGAAAGTTTAATTTTTGATCAAACTTCCTAATTATTACTAGAATTAGGTTAATTGATAGAATTTATATATTGAAACTATGTAATATCACTCCTGTCTCTTAAGAACGAAGTTTTCATCCTGTTTGGGCCTTATTCGGCTCTTATGCCCTAAAGAATAATGTTTTCTTCCTAGTTCAGGCCAATCGTGGATGAAAATTTGACATTTAGTTAAATATACCAATTATGACTAGAAATAAAGTTAAGTGGTAGTAATTGTACATAAATATTATGTAATACTACTCCCAGATCTTGAAAACCACGTTTTCCCAATGTTTGGGCCTTACTCGGCTCTTATTAATGCATAGTTTAGGCCCATCAAGGTTGAAAGTTTGGCTTTTGGTCAAACTTCCCAATTAAGACTAGAATAAGTTTAATTGATAGTATTTGTATATAGAAACTATGTAATACCACTCTCGGCTCTTGAAAATCATATTTCCTCACCGTTTAGGCCCCTATTTGCCTCTTAAGGCCTATTTCAGACTATTTCGGGGCTGAAAGTTTGAATAGTGACCAAACTTTTCAATTAAGACTAAAAACAAGGTAAATTGATATTATTTATACATAAAAACTATTTAATAAGACTCACGGCTCTCGAAAACTATATTTTCTCCCCGTTTAGAACCTATTTGGCTCTTATAAGGCCTAGTTTAAACTAGTTGGGGCTGAAAGTTTGACTTTTGATCAATCTTCTCTATTAAGACTAGAAAGAAGGTTGTTAATTGATAGTATTTGTACATAGAAAGTGTGTAATACCACAACCGGATCTTGATAACCACGTTTTTCTCCCCGTTTGGGTCCTATTGGGCTCTTATATGGCCTAATTCAGGCCAATCAGGGATAAAAACTTGACTTTTTGATTAAACTTTCCAATTAAGGCAAGAAACAAGGTTAATTGGTAGTAATTGTATATAAAAACTATATAATAATACTCTCGGCTCTTAAGAACCACGTTTTCTCTCCTTTAAGCCTTACTCGGCTCTTATAAAGCTTAATTCAGACCAATCAAGTGCGAAAGTTTGACTTTTTGTTAAACTTTCCAATTAATACTAGAAACAAAGTTAATTGAAAGTAATTGTACATAAAAACTATGTAATACTGCTCGTGACTCCTGAGATCCAATTTTCCCCAATGTTTGTTCCCTATTCGGCTCCTATAAGGCCAAGTTTAGGCCAATCAGGGCTGAAATTTGGCTTTTAGTTAAACTTCTCAATTAAGATTAGAAATAAATTTAATTGATAGTATTTGTGCTTAGAAACAAAGTAATATTACTGCTGACTCTTGAGAACCACATTTTCCCATATTTGTTTTCTATTCGGCTCTTATAAGGCCTAGTTAGGCCAAATCGGGCTGAAAGTTTGACTTTTGGTCAAACTTTCCAATTAAGTTAGAAATAAGTTTAATTAATAGTATTTGTATATAAAAACTATGTAATACTATTCTCGGATCTTGAAAACAATATTTTCTCCCCGTTTGAGCCCTACTTGGGCCTAGTTTAGGCCAATCAGGGCTGAAAGTTTGGTTTTTAGTCAAACTTCTCAATTAAGATTAGAAACAAGTTTAATTAGTAGTATTTGTATATAAAAACTATGTAATACTACTCAGGCCCTTGAAGACCACGTTTTCACATCATTTGGACCCTACTCGGCTTTTATAAGACCTAGTTCTGACCAATTGAGACTGAAAGTTTGAATTTTAGATAAACTTCATAATTTAGAGTACAAATAAGGCTAATTAATAGTAATTGCACATAGAAACTATGTAATACTACTACCGACTATTTAAAATCTTATTTTCTCCCCGTTTGAGCTCTATTCTGCTCTTATAAGGTCTAGTTCGGGTTAATCGAGACTGAAAGCTTAACTTTTGTCCAAACTTTCCAAGTAAAATTAGAAACAAGGTTAATAAGTAGTAATTGCATATAGAAACTATGTAATACTGCTCACGGCTTGAACCCCATGTTTTTCCCTCGTTCCTCTATTCGGCTCTTATACAGGGTACATGCCAATCGGGGCTGAAAGTTTTACTTTTGGTCAAACTTTCTAATTAAGACTAGAAATAAAGTTAATTAGTAGAATTTAGAAATAGAAACCTATGTAATATCATTCCCGGCTCGTGAAAACCATGTTTCCCCCCTGTTTGGGCCTCAATCGGCTCTTATTAGATCTAATTCAGACCAATCTGGGCAGAAAGTTTGCCTTTTGGTAAAAATTCCCAATTAAGACCATAAATAAAGTTAATTATTATTATTCGTATATAGAAATAATGTAATACTACTCACAGATCTTGAAAATCACGTCAATCAAGGCTGAAATTTTGACTTTTGATCAAATTTCCAATTAAGATAAAAAGGTTAATTTATTGCATTTGTATATAAAAACTACGTAATACTACTTACGGCTCTTGAAAATCATGTTTTCTTAACTTTTGGACCCTATTCAGCTCATAAGGCATAGTTAAGTCTAATCGAGACTGAAAGGTTGGTTTTTGGTCAAACTTCCCTATTAAGACTTGAAACTAGGTTAATTAGTAGTAATTGAATATTAAAACTATGCAGTAATACTCCCTACTCTTGAAAACCACGTTGTCACCCCATTCAAGCCCTATTTGGCTCTTATAAGGCATAGTTCAAGTCAATCGAGGATAAAAGATTTGATTTATGATCAAACTTCCCAATAAAGACTATAAATAAGGTCAATTTTTATTAATGATATATAGAACTATGTAATACAACTCCCAATTCTTGAAAATCATGTTTTTCCCAATTTGTGTCCTATTTGGCTCTCATTAAGGCATACTTCAGGCCAATCGGGGCTGATATTTAACTTTTGGTTAAACTTCCCAAATTAAGATTAGAAATAAGATTAATTAGTAGTAATTATATGTAAAAACTGTGTAAACTACTCATGGCAGTCAAAAAACATGTTTTCTCCCCATTTAGGCCTGATTCGCCTCTTATAAGGCCTAGTTCAGGCCAGTCTAGGCTTAAAGTTTGACTTTTGGTCAAACTCCCAAATAAGAAATAGAAATAAAGTTAATTTGTAGTAATTCTACATAGAAACCATGCAATACTACCCCGTCTCTTAGAAACCACATTTTCCCCTATTTTTTTCCTTGTTAAGCTCTTACAAGGCATGGTTTAGGCTAATCTGGGCTGAAAGTTTGACTTTTAGTCAAACTTTCCAATTAAGGACAGGAAAAAAGTTAATTTGTATTTGTACATAGAAATAATGTAATACCACTCTCGGCTCTCGAGAATAAAGTTTTCTCCCTGTTTTGGCCCTATTTGGCTCTTATATGGCCTACTTCAGGCCATTCGGGGATGAAAGTTTGACTTTTGGTCAAACTTCCCAGTTAAGACTAGAAATAAATTTAATTGATAGTATTTGCACATAAACTATGTAATACAACTCCTGGCTCTTGAGAAACACACTTTCTCCTTATTGTGGACCTATTCGGCTTTTATAAGGCCTAGCTCAGGCTAATCGGGACTGAAAGTCACTTTTAGTCAAACTTCCTAATAAAGACCATAGAAATGAGGTTAAGTGATAGTAATTGTCCATAGTAACTATGTAATACTACTCTTAACTCTTAAGAACCAAGTTTTCCCCATGTTTGTTCTCTTTCGGCTCTTATAAGCCTGATTTAGGCTAAGCGGAGCAGAAAGTTTTACTTTTAATCAAACTTCTCAATTATGACTAAAAGTAAGTTTAATTTATGTATTTGCACATGAAAACTATGTAATTCGACTCCTGGCTCTTGAAATCATGTTTTCTTTTCGTTTAGGCTCTATTCTGCAGTAAAGCCTAATTCTCGCTAATCGGGGCTGAAAGTTTGACTTGATTTTTGGTCAAACTTTCCAATTAAGATTAGAAAAAGGTTAAATAGTCATAAATTGTATATAGAGATGATGTAATACCACTCACGTCTCTTGAAAACCAAGTTTTCTCCCCGTTTTGGCCCTATTCGGCTCTCATAAGGCCTAGTTCAGAGCAACCGGGGCTGAAAGTTTAACTTTTGGTCAAAGTTCCCAATTAAGATTAGAAATATTGTTAATTGGTAGTACTTATACATAGAAACTATGTAATACCATTTTCGGCTATTGAGAACCATATTTTCTATCCATTTGGGCCCTACTCGGCTCTTATATGGCCAATTTCAAGCCAATCGGGGATGAATTATTGACTTTTGGTCAAACTTCATAATTAAGACTAGAAACAAGGTTAATTGAAAGTAATTATATATAAAATCTGTGTAATACTACTCTCGGCTCTTAAGAACCACGTTTTCTCCCTGTTTGGGCCCTAATGAGCTCGTATAAGGCTTAGCTCAAGCCAATCAGGGCCGAAAGTTTGGCTTTTGGTCATATTTCATAATTAAAACTAGATACAAGTTTAATTAATAGTAACTGTACATAAAAACTATGTGTTACTACTCTCGGTTCTCGAAAACGACACTTTCCCCATGTTTTTTCCCTATTCGGCTTTTATTAGGCCTAGTTCAGGCCAATCGGGGCCGAAAGTTTGACTTTTGGTCAAACTTCCCAATTAAGACTAGAAAAAAGCTTAATTGGTAGTAATTATACATAGAAACAATCTAATACTATTCTCGGCTCTTGAGAATCACGTTTTCTCTCCATTTGGGCTATACTCGGCTCTAATAAGGCTGAAGGCCAATCAGACTGAAAGTTTGACTTTTGGTCAAACTTCCCAATTAATACTAGAAACACAGTTAGTTGGAAATAATTGAATATAAAAGCTATGTAATACTAATTCCAGCTCTTGAGAAACATGTTTTCCCCATGTTTGTTCTTAATTCGGCTCTTATAAGGCCTAGTTTAGGCCAATCGGGGCTGAAAGTTTGGCTTTTTGGTAAAACTTTCAAATTAAGACTATAAATTAGTTTAATTGATAGTTATTTTTATATAGAAACGATGTAATACCACTCTCGGCTTTTGAAAAGCACGTTTTCTTCAAGTTTAGGCCCTATTCAGCTCTTTTAAGGCCTAGTTCTGGCCAATCGGGGCTGAAAGTTTGACTTTCGTCAAACTTTCCAATTAAGACTAGAAGTAAGGTTAATTGGTAGTATTTGTGCATAGAACCTATGTAATACAACTCATGGCTATTGACAACCATGTTTTCTCCCTGTTTGGGTCTTATTCGACTCTTATATGGCTTAGCTCAGGCCATTCAGGGATGAATGTTTGAATTTTAATCAAACTTCTCAATTGACACTAGAAATAAGGTTAATAGGACGTAACTGTACATAGAAACTATGTAATACTACTCCCGTCTCTTAAAATCAACGTTTTATTCTTGTTCCGGCCCTACACGGCTCATATAAGGCCTATTTCAGTCAATCAGGGTTGAACCTTGGCTTTTAGTCAAACTTCTCATTGAAGACTAAAAATTAGCTTAATTAGTAGTAATTATACATAGAAACTATGTAATGCCACTCTCAGCTCTTGAAAATCACATTTTCCCCATGTTTATTCTTTATTCGGCTCTTATAAGGCCTAAATCAGCCCAATCGGGGCTGATGATTTGTCTTTTGGTCAAACTTTCTAATTAAGAGTAGAAATAAGATTAGTTGGTAGTATTTGTACATAGAAATTATGTAATACCACTCCCGGGTCTTAAGAACCACGTTTTCTCCCCGTTTGGGCCCTATTCGGCTCTTAAATGGCCTAGTCAAACCAATCAAGGCTGAAAGTTTAATTTTTGATCAAACTTCCTAATTATTACTAGAATTAGGTTAATTGATAGAATTTATATATTGAAACTATGTAATATCACTCCTGTCTCTTAAGAACGAAGTTTTCATCCTGTTTGGGCCTTATTCGGCTCTTATGCCCTAAAGAATAATGTTTTCTTCCTAGTTCAGGCCAATCGTGGATGAAAATTTGACATTTAGTTAAATATACCAATTATGACTAGAAATAAAGTTAAGTGGTAGTAATTGTACATAAATATTATGTAATACTACTCCCAGATCTTGAAAACCACGTTTTCCCAATGTTTGGGCCTTACTCGGCTCTTATTAATGCATAGTTTAGGCCCATCAAGGTTGAAAGTTTGGCTTTTGGTCAAACTTCCCAATTAAGACTAGAATAAGTTTAATTGATAGTATTTGTATATAGAAACTATGTAATACCACTCTCGGCTCTTGAAATCATATTTCCTCACCGTTTAGGCCCCTATTTGCCTCTTAAGGCCTATTTCAGACTATTTCGGGGCTGAAAGTTTGAATAGTGACCAAACTTTTCAATTAAGACTAAAAACAAGGTAAATTGATATTATTTATACATAAAAACTATTTAATAAGACTCACGGCTCTCGAAAATTATATTTTCTCCCCGTTTAGAACCTATTTGGCTCATATAAGGCCTAGTTTAAACTAGTTGGGGCTGAAAGTTTGACTTTTGATCAATCTTCTCTATTAAGACTAGAAAGAAGGTTGTTAATTGATAGTATTTGTACATAGAAAGTGTGTAATACCACAACCGGATCTTGATAACCACGTTTTCTCCCCGTTTGGGTCCTATTGGGCTCTTATATGGCCTAATTCAGGCCAATCAGGGATAAAAACTTGACTTTTTGATTAAACTTTCCAATTAAGGCAAGAAACAAGGTTAATTGGTAGTAATTGTATATAAAAACTATATAATAATACTCTCGGCTCTTAAGAACCACGTTTTCTCTCCTTTAAGCCTTACTCGGCTCTTATAAAGCTTAATTCAGACCAATCAGGTGAGAAAGTTTGACTTTTTGTTAAACTTTCCAATTAATACTAGAAACAAAGTTAATTGAAAGTAATTGTACATAAAAACTATGTAATACTGCTCGTGACTCCTGAGATCCAATTTTCCCCAATGTTTGTTCCCTATTCGGCTCCTATAAGGCCAAGTTTAGGCCAATCAGGGCTGAAATTTGGCTTTTAGTTAAACTTCTCAATTAAGATTAGAAATAAATTTAATTGATAGTATTTGTGCTTTGAAACAAAGTAATATTACTGCTGACTCTTGAGAACCACATTTTCCCCATATTTGTTTTCTATTCGGCTCTTATAAGGCCTAGTTAGGCCAAATCGGGCTGAAATTTGACTTTTGGTCAAACTTTCCAATTAAGCTAGAAATAAGTTTAATTAATAGTATTTGTATATAAAAACTATGTAATACTATTCTCGGATCTTGAAAACAATATTTTCTCCCCGTTTGAGCCCTACTTGGGCCTTGTTTAGGCCAATCAGGGCTGAAAGTTTGATTTTTAGTCAAACTTCTCAATTAAGATTAGAAACAAGTTTAATTAGTAGTATTTGTATATAAAAACTATGTAATACTACTCAGGCCCTTGAAGACCACGTTTTCACATCATTTGGACCCTACTCGGTTTTTATAAGACCTAGTTCTGACCAATTGAGACTGAAAGTTTGAATTTTAGATAAACTTCATAATTTAGAGTACAAATAAGGCTAATTAATAGTAATTGCATATAGAAACTATGTAATACTACTACCGACTATTTAAAATCTTATTTTCTCCCCGTTTGAGCTCTATTCTGCTCTTATAAGGTCTAGTTCGGGTTAATCGAGACTGAAAGCTTAACTTTTGTCCAAACTTTCCAAGTAAAATTTAAGGTTAATAAGTAGTAATTGCATATAGAAACTATGTAATACTGCTCACGGCTTGAACCCCATGTTTTTCCCTCGTTCCTCTATTCGGCTCTTATACGGCCTAGTACATGCCAATCGGGGCTGAAAGTTTGACTTTTGGTCAAACTTTCTAATTAAGACTAGAAATAAAGTTAATTAGTAGAAATTAGAAATAGAAACCTATGTAATATTATTCCCGGCTCGTGAAAACCATGTTTCCCCCCTGTTTGGGCCTCAATCGGCTCTTATTAGATCTAATTCAGACCAATCTGGGCAGAAAGTTTGCCTTTTGGTAAAAATTCCCAATTAAGACCATAAATAAAGTTAATTATTATTATTCGTATATAGAAATAATGTAATACTACTCACAGATCTTGAAAATCACGTCAATCAAGGCTGAAATTTTGACTTTTGATCAAATTTCCAATTAAGATAAAAAGGTTAATTTATTGCATTTGTATATAAAAACTACGTAATACTACTTACGGCTCTTGAAAATCATGTTTTCTTAACTTTTGGACCCTATTCAGCTCATAAGGCATAGTTAAGTCTAATCGAGACTGAAAGGTTGGTTTTTGGTCAAACTTCCCTATTAAGACTTGAAACTAGGTTAATTAGTAGTAATTGAATATTAAAACTATGCAGTAACACTCCCTACTCTTGAAAACCACGTTGTCACCCCATTCAAGCCCTATTTGGCTCTTATAAGGCATAGTTCAAGTCAATCGAGGATAAAAGATTTGATTTATGATCAAACTTCCCAATAAAGACTATAAATAAGGTCAATTTTTATTAATGATATATAGAACTATGTAATACAACTCCCAATTCTTGAAAATCATGTTTTTCCCAATTTGTGTCCTATTTGGCTCTCATTAAGGCATACTTCAGGCCAATCGGGGCTGATATTTAACTTTTGGTTAAACGTCCCAAATTAAGATTAGAAATAAGATTAATTAGTAGTAATTATATGTAAAAACTGTGTAAACTACTCATGGTAGTCAAAAAACATGTTTTCTCCCCATTTAGGCCTGATTCGCCTCTTATAAGGCCTAGTTCAGGCCAGTCTAGGCTTAAAGTTTGACTTTTGGTCAAACTCCCAAATAAGAAATAGAAATAAAGTTAATTTGTAGTAATTCTACATAGAAACCATGCAATACTACCTCGTCTCTTAGAAACCACATTTTCCCCTATTTTTTTCCTTGTTAAGCTCTTACAAGGCATGGTTTAGGCTAATCTGGGCTGAAAGTTTGACTTTTAGTCAAACTTTCCAATAAAGGACAGGAAAAAAGTTAATTTGTATTTGTACATAGAAATAGTGTAATACCACTCTCGGCTCTCGAGAATAAAGTTTTCTCCCTGTTTTGGCCCTATTTGGCTCTTATATGGCCTACTTCAGGCCATTCGGGGATGAAAGTTTGACTTTTGGTCAAACTTCCCAGTTAAGACTAGAAATAAATTTAATTGATAGTATTTGCACATAAAATATGTAATACAACTCCTGGCTCTTGAGAAACACACTTTCTCCTTATTGTGGACCTATTCGGCTTTTATAAGGCCTAGCTCAGGCTAATCGGGACTGAAAGTCACTTTTAGTCAAACTTCCTAATAAAGACCATAGAAATGAGGTTAAGTGATAGTAATTGTCCATAGTAACTATGTAATACTACTCTTAACTCTTAAGAACCAAGTTTTCCCCATGTTTGTTCTCTTTCGGCTCTTATAAGCCTGATTTAGGCTAAGCGGAGCAGAAAGTTTTACTTTTAATCAAACTTCCCAATTATGACTAAAAGTAAGTTTAATTTATGTATTTGCACATGAAAACTATGTAATTCGACTCCTGGCTCTTGAAATCATGTTTTCTTTTCGTTTAGGCTCTATTCTGCAGTAAAGCCTAATTCTCGCTAATCGGGGCTGAAAGTTTGACTTGATTTTTGGTCAAACTTTAAATTAAGATTAGAAAAAGGTTAAATAGTTATAAATTGTATATAGAGATGATGTAATACCACTCACGTCTCTTGAAAACCAAGTTTTCTCCCCGTTTTGGCCCTATTCGGCTCTCATAAGGCCTAGTTCAGAGCAACCGGGGCTGAAAGTTTAACTTTTGGTCAAAGTTCCCAATTAAGATTAGAAATATTGTTAATTGGTAGTACTTATACATAGAAACTATGTAATACCATTTTCGGCTATTGAGAACCATATTTTCTATCCATTTGGGCCCTACTCGGCTCTTATATGGCCAATTTCAAGCCAATCGGGGATGAATTATTGACTTTTGGTCAAACTTCATAATTAAGACTAGAAACAAGGTTAATTGAAAGTAATTATATATAAAATCTGTGTAATACTACTCTCGGCTCTTAAGAACCACGTTTTCTCCCTGCTTGGGCCCTAATGAGCTCGTATAAGGCTTAGCTCAAGCCAATCAGGGCCGAAAGTTTGGCTTTTGGTCATATTTCATAATTAAAACTAGATACAAGTTTAATTAATAGTAACTGTACATAAAAACTATGTGTTACTACTCTCGGTTCTCGAAAACGACACTTTTCCCATGTTTTTTCCCTATTCGGCTTTTATTAGGCCTAGTTCAGGCCAATCGGGGCCGAAAGTTTGACTTTTGGTCAAACTTCCCAATTAAGACTAGAAAAAAGCTTAATTGGTAGTAATTATACATAGAAACAATCTAATACTTTCTCGGCTCTTGAGAATCACGTTTTCTCTCCATTTGGGCTATACTCGGCTCTAATAAGGCTGAAGGTCAATCAGACTGAAAGTTTGACTTTTGGTCAAACTTCCCAATTAATACTAGAAACACAGTTAGTTGGAAATAATTGAATATAAAAGCTATGTAATACTAATTCCAGCTCTTGAGAAACATGTTTTCCCCATGTTTGTTCTTAATTCGGCTCTTATAAGGCCTAGTTTAGGCCAATCGGGGCTGAAAGTTTGGCTTTTTGGTAAAACTTTCAAATTAAGACTATAAATTAGTTTAATTGATAGTTATTTTTATATAGAAACGATGTAATACCACTCTCGGCTTTTGAAAAGCACGTTTTCTTCAAGTTTAGGCCCTATTCAGCTCTTTTAAGGCCTAGTTCTGGCCAATCGGGGCTGAAAGTTTGACTTTCGTCAAACTTTCCAATTAAGACTAGAAGTAAGGTTAATTGGTAGTATTTGTGCATAGAACCTATGTAATACAACTCATGGCTATTGACAACCATGTTTTCTCCCTGTTTGGGTCTTATTCGACTCTTATATGGCTTAGCTCAGGCCATTCAGGGATGAATGTTTGAATTTTAATCAAACTTCTCAATTGACACTAGAAATAAGGTTAATAGGACGTAACTGTACATAGAAACTATGTAATACTACTCCCGTCTCTTAAAATCAACGTTTTATTCTTGTTCCGGCCCTACACGGCTCATATAAGGCCTATTTCAGTCAATCAGGGTTGAACCTTGGCTTTTAGTCAAACTTCTCATTGAAGACTAAAAATTAGCTTAATTAGTAGTAATTATACATAGAAACTATGTAATGCCACTCTCAGCTCTTGAAAATCACATTTTCCCCATGTTTATTCTTTATTCGGCTCTTATAAGGCCTAAATCAGCCCAATCGGGGCTGATGATTTGTCTTTTGGTCACTTTCTAATTAAGAGTAGAAATAAGATTAGTTGGTAGTATTTGTACATAGAAATTATGTAATACCACTCCCGGGTCTTAAGAACCACGTTTTCTCCCCGTTTGGGCCCTATTCGGCTCTTAAATGGCCTAGTCAAACCAATCAAGGCTGAAATTTTAATTTTTGATCAAACTTCCTAATTATTACTAGAATTAGGTTAATTGATAGAATTTATATATTGAAACTATGTAATATCACTCCTGTCTCTTAAGAACGAAGTTTTCATCCTGTTTGGGCCTTATTCGGCTCTTATGCCCTAAAGAATAATGTTTTCTTCCTAGTTCAGGCCAATCGTGGATGAAAATTTGACATTTAGTTAAATATACCAATTATGACTAGAAATAAAGTTAAGTGGTAGTAATTGTATATAAATATTATGTAATACTACTCCCAGACCTTGAAAACCACGTTTTCCCAATGTTTGGGCCTTACTCGGCTCTTATTAATGCATAGTTTAGGCCCATCAAGGTTGAAAGTTTGGCTTTTGGTCAAACTTCCCAATTAAGACTAGAATAAGTTTAATTGATAGTATTTGTATATAGAAACTATGTAATACCACTCTCGGCTCTTGAAAATCATATTTCCTCACCGTTTAGGCCCCTATTTGCCTCTTAAGGCCTATTTCAGACTATTCGGGGCTGAAAGTTTGAATAGTGACCAAACTTTTCAATTAAGACTAAAAACAAGGTAAATTGATATTATTTATACATAAAAACTATTTAATAAGACTCACGGCTCTCGAAAACTATATTTTCTCCCCGTTTAGAACCTATTTGGCTCTTATAAGGGCCTAGTTTAAACTAGTTAGGGCTGAAAGTTTGACTTTTGATCAATCTTCTCTATTAAGACTAGAAAGAAGGTTGTTAATTGATAGTATTTGTACATAGAAAGTGTGTAATACCACAACCGGATCTTGATAACCACGTTTTCTCCCCGTTTGGGTCCTAGTGGGCTCTTATATGGCCTAATTCAGGCCAATCAGGGATAAAAACTTGACTTTTTTATTAAACTTTCCAATTAAGGCAAGAAACAAGGTTAATTGGTATTAATTGTATATAAAAACTATATAATAATACTCTCGGCTCTTAAGAACCACGTTTTCTCTCCTTTAAGCCTTACTCGGCTCTTATAAAGCTTAATTCAGACCAATCAAGTGCGAAAGTTTGACTTTTTGTTAAACTTTCCAATTAATACTAGAAACAAAGTTAATTGAAAGTAATTGTACATAAAAACTATGTAATACTGCTCGTGACTCCTGAGATCCAATTTTCCCCAATGTTTGTTCACTATTCGGCTCCTATAAGGCCAAGTTTAGGCCAATCAGGGCTGAAATTTGTCTTTTAGTTAAACTTCTCAATTAAGATTAGAAATAAATTTAATTGATAGTATTTGTGCTTAGAAACAAAGTAATATTACTGCTGACTCTTGAGAACCACATTTTCCCCATATTTGTTTTCTATTCGGCTCTTATAAGGCCTAGTTAGGCCAAATCGGGCTGAAAGTTTGACTTTTGGTCAAACTTTCCAAATAAGCTAGAAATAAGTTTAATTAATAGTATTTGTATATAAAAACTATGTAATACTATTCTCGGATCTTGAAAACAATATTTTCTCCCAGTTTGAGCCCTACTTGGGCCTAGTTTAGGCCAATCAGGGCTGAAAGTTTGGTTTTTAGTCAAACTTCTCAATTAAGTTTAGAAACAAGTTTAATTAGTAGTATTTGTATATAAAAACTATGTAATACTACTCAGGCCCTTGAAGACCACGTTTTCACATCATTTGGACCCTACTCGGCTTTTATAAGACCTAGTTCTGACCAATTGAGACTGAAAGTTTGAATTTTAGATAAACTTCATAATTTAGAGTACAAATAAGGCTAATTAATAGTAATTGCACATAGAAACTATGTAATACTACTACCGACTATTTAAAATCTTATTTTCTCCCCGTTTGAGCTATATTCTGCTCTTATAAGGTCTAGTTCGGGTTAATCGAGACTGAAAGCTTAACTTTTGTCCAAACTTTTCAAGTAAAATTAGAAACAAGGTTAATAAGTAGTAATTGTATATAGAAACTATGTAATACTGCTCACGGCTTGAACCCCATGTTTTTCCCTCGTTCCTCTATTCGGCTCTTATACGGCCTAGTACATGCCAATCGGGGCTGAAAGTTTGACTTTTGGTCAAACTTTCTAATTAAGACTAGAAATAAAGTTAATTAGTAGAAATTAGAAATAGAAACCTATGTAATATTATTCCCGGCTCGTGAAAACCATGTTTCCCCCCTGTTTGGGCCTCAATCGGCTCTTATTAGATCTAATTCAGACCAATCTGGGCAGAAAGTTTGCCTTTTGGTAAAAATTCCCAATTAAGACCATAAATAAAGTTAATTATTATTATTCGTATATAGAAATAATGTAATGCTACTCACAGATCTTGAAAATCACGTCAATCAAGGCTGAAATTTTGACTTTTGATCAAATTTCCAATTAAGATAAAAAGGTTAATTTATTGCATTTGTATATAAAAACTACGTAATACTACTTACGGCTCTTGAAAATCATGTTTTCTTAACTTTTGGACCCTATTCAGCTCATAAGGCATAGTTAAGTCTAATCGAGACTGAAAGGTTGGTTTTTGGTCAAACTTCCCTATTAAGACTTGAAACTAGGTTAATTAGTAGTAATTGAATATTAAAACTATGCAGTAACACTCCCTACTCTTGAAAACCACGTTGTCACCCCATTCAAGCCCTATTTGGCTCTTATAAGGCATAGTTCAAGTCAATCGAGGATAAAAGATTTAATTTATGATCAAACTTCCCAATAAAGACTATAAATAAGGTCAATTTTTATTAATGATATATAGAACTATGTAATACAACTCCCAATTCTTGAAAACATATTTTTCCCAATTTGTGTCCTAATTGGCTCTCATTAAGGCATACTTCAGGCCAATCGGGGCTGATATTTAACTTTTGGTTAAACTTCCCAAATTAAGATTAGAAATAAGATTAATTGGTAGTAATTATATGTAAAAACTGTGAAAACTACTCATGGCAGTCAAAAAACATGTTTTCTCCCCATTTAGGCCCGATTCGCCTCTTATAAGGCCTAGTTCAGGCCAGTCTAGGCTTAAAGTTTGACTTTTGGTCAAAAACCCAAATAAGAAATAGAAATAAAGTTAATTTGTAGTAATTCTACATAGAAACTATGCAATACTACCCCGTCTCTTAGAAACCACATTTTCCCCTATTTTTTCCTTGTTAAGCTCTTACAAGGCATGGTTTAGGCTAATCTGGGCTGAAAGTTTGACTTTTAGTCAAACTTTCCAATTAAGACAGGAAAAAAGTTAATTTGTATTTGTACATAGAAATAATGTAATACCACTCTCGGCTCTCGAGAATAAAGTTTTCTCCCTGTTTTGGCCCTATTTGGCTCTTATATGGCCTACTTCAGGCCATTCGGGGATGAAAGTTTGACTTTTGGTCAAACTTCCCAGTTAAGACTAGAAATAAATTTAATTGATAGTATTTGCACATAAACTATGTAATACAACTCCTGGCTCTTGAGAAACACACTTTCTCCTTATTGTGGACCTATCGGCTTTTATAAGGCCTAGCTCAGGCTAATCGGGACTGAAAGTCACTTTTAGTCAAACTTCCTAATAAAGACCATAGAAATGAGGTTAAGTGATAGTAATTGTCCATAGTAACTATGTAATACTACTCTTAACTCTTAAGAACCAAGTTTTCCCCATGTTTGTTCTCTTTCGGCTCTTATAAGCCTGATTTAGGCTAAGCGGAGCAGAAAGTTTTACTTTTAATCAAACTTCTCAATTATGACTAAAAGTAAGTTTAATTTATGTATTTGCACATGAAAACTATGTAATTCGACTCCTGACTCTTGAAATCATGTTTTCTTTTCGTTTAGGCCCTATTCTGCAGTAAAGCCTAATTCTCGCAAATCGGGGCTGAAAGTTTGACTTGATTTTTGGTCAAACTTTCCAATTAAGATTAGAAAAAGGTTAAATAGTCATAAATTGTATATAGAGATGATGTAATACCACTCACGTCTCTTGAAAACCAAGTTTTCTCCCCGTTTTGGCCCTATTCGGCTCTCATAAGGCCTAGTTCAGAGCAACCTGGGATGAAAGTTTAACTTTTGGTCAAAGTTCCCAATTAAGATTAGAAATACTGTTAAATTGTAGTACTTATACATAGAAACTATGTAATACCATTTTCGGCTATTGAGAACCATATTTTCTATCCATTTGGGCCCTACTCGGCTCTTATATGGCCAATTTCAAGCCAATCGGGGATGAATTATTGACTTTTGGTCAAACTTCATAATTAAGACTAGTAACAAGGTTAATTGAAAGTAATTATATATAAAATCTGTGTAATACTACTCTCGGCTCTTAAGAACCACGTTTTCTCCCTGTTTGGGCCCTAATGAGCTCGTATAAGGCTTAGCTCAAGCCAATCAGGGCCGAAAGTTTGGCTTTTGGTCATATTTCATAATTAAAACTAGATACAAGTTTAATTAATAGTAACTGTACATAAAAACTATGTGTTACTACTCTCGGTTCTCGAAAACGACACTTTCCCCATGTTTTTTCCCTATTCGGCTTTTATTAGGCCTAGTTCAGGCCAATCGGGGCCGAAAGTTTGACTTTTGGTCAAACTTCCCAATTAAGACTAGAAAAAAGCTTAATTGGTAGTAATTATACATAGAAACAATCTAATACTATTCTCGGCTCTTGAGAATCACGTTTTCTCTCCATTTGGGCTATACTCGGCTCTAATAAGGTTGAAGGCCAATCAGACTGAAAGTTTGACTTTTGGTCAAACTTCCCAATTAATACTAGAAATACAGTTAGTTGGAAATAATTGAATATAAAAGCTATGTAATACTAATTCCAGCTCTTGAGAAACATGTTTTCCCCATGTTTGTTCTTAATTCGGCTCTTATAAGGCCTAATTTAGGCCAATCGGGGCTGAAAGTTTGGCTTTTTGGTAAAACTTTCAAATTAAGACTATAAATTAGTTTAATTGATAGTTATTTTTATATAGAAACGATGTAATACCACTCTCGGCTTTTGAAAAGCACGTTTTCTTCAAGTTTAGGCCCTATTCAGCTCTTTTAAGGCCTAGTTCTGGCCAATCGGGACTGAAAGTTTGACTTTCGTCAAACTTTCCAATTAAGACTAGAAGTAAGGTTAATTGGTAGTATTTGTGCATAGAACCTATGTAATACAACTCATGGCTATTGACAACCATGTTTTCTCCTTGTTTGGGTCTTATTCGACTCTTATATGGCTTAGCTCAGGCCATTCAGGGATGAATGTTTGAATTTTAATCAAACTTCTCAATTGACACTAGAAATAAGGTTAATAGGACGTAACTGTACATAGAAACTATGTAATACTACTCCCGTCTCTTAAAATCAACGTTTTATTCTTGTTCCGGCCCTACACGGCTCATATAAGGCCTATTTCAGTCAATCAGGGTTGAACCTTGGCTTTTAGTCAAACTTTTCATTGAAGACTAAAAATTAGCTTAATTAGTAGTAATTATACATAGAAACTATGTAATGCCACTCTCAGCTCTTGAAAATCACATTTTCCCCATGTTTATTCTTTATTCGGCTCTTATAAGGCCTAAATCAGCCCAATCGGGGCTGATGATTTGTCTTTTGGTCAAACTTTCTAATTAAGAGTAGAAATAAGATTAGTTGGTAGTATTTGTACATAGAAATTATGTAATACCACTCCCGGGTCTTAAGAACCACGTTTTCTCCCCGTTTGGGCCCTATTCGGCTCTTAAATGGCCTAGTCAAACCAATCAAGGCTGAAAGCTTAATTTTTGATCAAACTTTCTAATTATTACTAGAATTAGGTTAATTGATAGAATTTATATATTGAAACTATGTAATATCACTCCTGTCTCTTAAGAATGAAGTTTTCATCCTGTTTGGGCCTTATTCGGCTCTTATGCCCTAAAGAATAATGTTTTCTTCCTAGTTCAGGCCAATCGTGGATGAAAATTTGACATTTAGTTAAATATACCAATTATGACTAGAAATAAAGTTAAGTGGTAGTAATTGTACATAAATATTATGTAATACTACTCCCAGATATTGAAAACCACGTTTTCCCAATGTTTGGGCCTTACTCGGCTCTTATTAATGCATAGTTTAGGCCCATCAAGGTTGAAAGTTTGGCTTTTGGTCAAACTTCCCAATTAAGACTAGAATAAGTTTAATTGATAGTATTTGTATATAGAAACTATGTAATACCACTCTCGGCTCTTGAAAATCATATTTCCTCACCGTTTAGGCCCCTATTTGCCTCTTAAGGCCTATTTCAGACTATTCGGGGCTGAAAGTTTGAATAGTGACCAAACTTTTCAATTAAGACTAAAAACAAGGTAAATTGATATTATTTATACATAAAAACTATTTAATAAGACTCACGGCTCTCGAAAACTATATTTTCACCCCGTTTAGAACCTATTTGGCTCTTATAAGGCCTAGTTTAAACTAGTTGGGGCTGAAAGTTTGACTTTTGATCAATCTTCTCTATTAAGACTAGAAAGAAGGTTGTTAATTGATAGTATTTGTACATAGAAAGTGTGTAATACCACAACCGGATCTTGATAACCACGTTTTCTCCCCGTTTGGGTCCTATTGGGCTCTTATATGGCCTAATTCAGGCCAATCAGGGATAAAAACTTGACCTTTGATTAACTTTCCAATTAAGGCAAGAAACAAGGTTAATTGGTAGTAATTGTATATAAAAACTATATAATAATACTCTCGGCTCTTAAGAACCACGTTTTCTCCCCTTTAAGCCTTACTCGGCTCTTATAAAGCTTAATTCAGACCAATCAGGTGCGAAAGTTTGACTTTTTGTTAAACTTTCCAATTAATAATACTAGAAACAAAGTTAATTGAAAGTAATTGTACATAAAAACTATGTAATACTGCTCGTGACTCCTGAGATCTAATTTTCCCCAATGTTTGTTCCCTATTCGGCTCGTATAAGGCCAAGTTTAGGCCAATCAGGGCTGAAATTTGGCTTTTAGTTAAACTTCTCAATTAAGATTAGAAATAAATTTAATTAATAGTATTTGTGCTTAGAAACAAAGTAATATTACTGCTGACTCTTGAGAACCACATTTTCCCCATATTTGTTTTCTATTCGGCTCTTATAAGGCCTAGTTAGGCCAAAACGGGCTGAAAGTTTGACTTTTGGTCAAACTTTCCAATTAAGCTAGAAATAAGTTTAATTAATAGTATTTGTATATAAAAACTATGTAATACTATTCTCGGATCTTGAAAACATATTTTCTCCCCGTTTGAGCCCTACTTGGGCCTAGTTTAGGCCAATCAGGGCTGAAAGTTTGGTTTTTAGTCAAACTTCTCAATTAAGATTAGAAACAAGTTTAATTAGTAGTATTTGTATATAAAAACTATGTAATACTACTCAGGCCCTTGAAGACCACGTTTTCACATCATTTGGACCCTACTCGGCTTTTATAAGACCTAGTTCTGACCAATTGAGACTGAAAGTTTGAATTTTAGATAAACTTCATAATTTAGAGTACAAATAAGGCTAATTAATAGTAATTGCACATAGAAACTATGTAATACTACTGCCGACTATTTAAATCTTATTTTCTCCCCGTTTGAGCTCTATTCTGCTCTTATAAGGTCTAGTTCGGGTTAATCGAGACTGAAAGCTTAACTTTTGTCCAAACTTTCCAAGTAAAATTAGAAACAAGGTTAATACTGCTCGTGACTCCTGAGATCTATTTTCCCCAATGTTTGTTCCCTATTCGGCTCCTATAAGGCCAAGTTTAGGCCAATCAGGGCTGAAATTTGGCTTTTAGTTAAACTTCTCAATTAAGATTAGAAATAAATTTAATTAATAGTATTTGTGCTTAGAAACAAAGTAATATTACTCCTGACTCTTGAGAACCACATTTTCCCCATATTTGTTTTCTATTCGGCTCTTATAAGGCCTAGTTAGGCCAAAACGGGCTGAAAGTTTGACTTTTGGTCAAACTTTCCAATTAAGCTAGAAATAAGTTTAATTAATAGTATTTGTATATAAAAACTATGTATACTATTCTCGGATCTTGAAACAATATTTTCTCCCCGTTTGAGCCCTACTTGGGCCTAGTTTAGGCCAATCAGGCTGAAAGTTTGGTTTTTAGTCAAACTTCTCAATTAAGATTAGAAACAAGTTTAATTAGTAGTATTTGTATATAAAAACTATGTAATACTACTCAGGCCCTTGAAGACCACGTTTTCACATCATTTGGACCCTACTCGGCTTTTATAAGACCTAGTTCTGACCAATTGAGACTGAAAGTTTGAATTTAGATAACTTCATAATTTAGAGTACAAATAAGGCTAATTAATAGTAATTGCACATAGAAACTATGTAATACTACTACCGACTATTTAAAATCTTATTTTCTCCCCGTTTGAGCTCTATTCTGCTCTTATAAGGTCTAGTTCGGTTAATCGAGACTGAAAGCTTAACTTTTGTCCAACTTTCCAAGTAAAATTAGAAACAAGGTTAATAAGTAGTAATTGCATATAGAAACTTATAATACTGCTCACGGCTTGAACCCCAAGTTTTTCCCTCGTCCTCTATTCGGCTCTTATACGGCCTAGTACATGCCAATCGGGGCTGAAAGTTTGACTTTTGGTCAAACTTTCTAATTAGACTAGAAATAAAGTTAATTAGTAGAAATTAGAAATAGAAACCTATGTAATATTATTCCCAACTCGTGAAAACCTGTTTCCCCCCTGTTTGGGCCTCAATCGGCTCTTATTAGATCTAATTCAGACCAATCTGGGCAGAAAGTTTGCCTTTTGGTAAAAATTCCCAATTAAGACCATAAATAAAGTTAATTATTATTCGTATATAGAAATAATGTAATACTACTCACAGATCTTGAAAATCACGTCAATCAAGGCTGAAATTTTGACTTTTGATCAAATTTCCAATTAAGATAAAAGGTTAATTTATTGCATTTGTATATAAAACTACGTAATACTACTTACGGCTCTTGAAATCATGTTTTCTTAACTTTTGGACCCTATTCAGCTCATAAGGCATAGTTAAGTCTAATCGAGACTGAAAGGCTGGTTTTGGTCAAACTTCCCTATTAAGACTTGAAACTAGGTTAATTAGTAGTATTGAATATTAAAACTATGCAGTACTACTCCCTACTCTTGAAAACCACGTTGTCACCCATTCAAGCCCTATTTGGCTCTTATAAGGCATAGTTCAAGTCAATCGAGGATAAAAGATTTGATTTATGATCAAACTTCCCAATAAAGACTATAAATAAGGTCAATTTTATTAATGATATATAGAACTATGTAATACAACTCCCAATTCTTGAAAATCATGTTTTTCCCAATTTGTGTCCTAATTGGCTCTCATTAAGGCATACTTCAGGCCAATCGGGGCTGATATTTAACTTTTGGTTAAACTTCCCAAATTAAGATTAGAAATAAGATTAATTAGTAGTAATTATATGTAAAAACTGTGAAAACTACTCATGGCAGTCAAAAAACATGTTTTCTCCCCATTTAGGCCGATTCGCCTCTTATAAGGCCTAGTTCAGGCCAGTCTAGGCTTAAAGTTTGACTTTTGGTCAAAAACCCAAATAAGAAATAGAAATAAAGTTAATTTGTAGTAATTCTACATAGAAACTATGCAATACTACCCCGTCTCTTAGAAACCACATTTTCCCCTATTTTTTCCTTGTTAAGCTCTTACAAGGCATGGTTTAGGCTAATCTGGGCTGAAAGTTTGACTTTTAGTCAAACTTTCCAATTAAGGACAGGAAAAAAGTTAATTTGTATTTGTACATAGAAATAATGTAATACCACTCTCGGCTCTCGAGAATAAAGTTTTCTCCCTGTTTTGGCCCTATTTGGCTCTTATATGGCCTACTTCAGGCCATTCGGGGATGAAAGTTTGACTTTTGGTCAAACTTCCCAGTTAAGACTAGAAATAAATTTAATTGATAGTATTTGCACATAAACTATGTAATACAACTCCTGGCTCTTGAGAAACACACTTTCTTCTTATTGTGGACCTATTCGGCTTTTATAAGCCTAGCTCAGGCTAATCGGGACTGAAAGTCACTTTTAGTCAAACTTCCTAATAAAGACCATAGAAATGAGGTTAAGTGATAGTAATTGTCCATAGTAACTATGTAATACTACTCTTAACTCTTAAGAACCAAGTTTTCCCCTTGTTTGTTCTCTTTCGGCTCTTATAAGCCTGATTTAGGCTAAGCGGAGCAGAAAGTTTTACTTTTAATCAAACTTCTCAATTATGACTAAAAGTAGGTTTAATTTATGTATTTGCACATGAAACTATGTAATTCGACTCCTGACTCTTGAAATCATGTTTTTCTTTTCGTTAGGCCCTATTCTGCAGTAAAGCCTAATTCTCGCTAATCGGGGCTGAAAGTTTGACTTGAGTTTTGGTCAAACTTTCCAATTAAGATTAGAAAAAGGTTAAATAGTCATAAATTGTATATAGAAGATGATGTAATACCACTCACGTCTCTTGAAAACCAAGTTTTCTCCCCGTTTTGGCCCTATTCGGCTCTCATAAGGCCTAGTTCAGAGCAACCGGGCTGAAAGTTTAACTTTTGGTCAAAGTTCCCAATTAAGATTAGAATATTGTTAATTGGTAGTACTTATACATAGAAACTATGTAATACCATTTTCTGCTATTGAGAACCATATTTTCTATCCATTTGGGCCCTACTCGGCTCTTATATGGCCAATTTCAAGCCAATCGGGGATGAATTATTGACTTTTGGTCAAACTTCATAATTAAGACTAGAAACAAGGTTAATTAAAGTATTATATATAAAATCTGTGTAATACTACTCTCGGCTCTTAAGAACCACGTTTTCTCCCTGTTTGGGCCCTAATGAGCTCGTATAAGGCTTAGCTCAGCCAATCAGGGCCGAAAGTTTGGCTTTTGGTCATATTTCATAATTAAAACTAGATACAAGTTTAATTAATAGTAACTGTACATAAAAACTATGTGTTACTACTCTCGTTCTCGAAAACGACACTTTCCCCCAAGTTTTTTCCCTATTCGGCTTTTATATGGCCTAGTTCAGGCCAATCGGGGCCGAAAGTTTGACTTTTGGTCAAACTTCCCAATTAAGACTAGAAAAAAGCTTAATGGTAGTAATTATACATAGAAACAGTCTAATACTATTCTCGGCTCTCTGAGAATCACGTTTTCCTCTCCATTTGGGCTATACTCGGCTCTAATAAGGCTGAAGGCCAATCAGACTGAAAGTTGACTTTTGGTCAAACTTCCCAATTAATACTAGAAACACAGTTAGTTGGAAATAATTGAATATAAAAGCTATGTAATACTAATCCAGCTCTTGAGAAACATGTTTTCCCCATGTTTGTTCTTAATTCGGCTCTTATAAGGCCTAGTTTAGGCCAATCGGGGCTGAAAGTTTGGCTTTTTGGTAAAACTTTCAAATTAAGACTATAAATTAGTTTAATTGATAGTTATTTTTATATAGAAACGATGTAATACCACTCTCGGCTTTGGAAAAGCACGTTTTCTTCAAGTTTAGGCCCTATTCAGCTCTTTTAAGGCCTAGTTCTGGCCAATCGGGGCTGAAAGTTTGACTTTCGTCAAACTTTCCAATTAAGACTAGAAGTAAGGTTAATTGGTAGTATTTGTGCATAGAACCTATGTAATACAACTCATGGCTATTGACAACCATGTTTTCTCCTTGTTTGGGTCTTATTCGACTCTTATATGGCTTAGCTCAGGCCATTCAGGGATGAATGTTTGAATTTTAATCAAACTTCTCAATTGACACTAGAAATAAGGTTAATAGGACGTAACTGTACATAAAAACTATGTAATACTACTCCCGTCTCTTAAAATCAACGTTTTATTCTTGTTCCGATATGTAATACTACTCCCAGCTCTTGATAACCACATTTTATTCTTGTTCGGGCCCTACACGGCTCTTATAAGCCTAGTTCAGTCAATCAGGTTCAAACCTTGGCTTTTAGTCAAACTCTCATTTAAGACTAATCGGGGCTGCTATTTAACTTTTAGTTAACTTCTGAAATTAAGACTAGAAACAAGGTTAATTAGTAGTAATTATATGTAAAAACTATGTAAACTACTCACGGCAGTTGAAAAACATGTTTTCTCGATTCGCCTCTTATAAGGCCTAGTTCAGGCCAGTCTGGGCTGAAAGTTTGACTTTTGGTCAAACCCCAAATAAGAACTAAATATAAAGTTAATTCATAGTAATCTACATAGAAACTATGCAATACTACTCCCGTCTATTGAAAACCACATTTCCCCCTGTTTTTTCCTTATTCAGCTCTTACAAGGCATAGTTTTGGCATTTAGGCTGAAATTTGACTTTTGGTCAAACTCTCCAATTATTGATAGGAAAAAGATTATTTGTATTTGTACATAGAAATAATGTAATACCACTCTCGCTCTTGAGAATAGTTTTTTCTCCCTGTTTTGGCCCTAATTGGCTATTATATGGCCTATTTCAGGCCATTCGTGGATGAAAGTTTGACTTTTGGTCATACTTCTTAGTTAAGACTAGAAATAAATGTAATTGATAGTAATTGTCCATAGAATATATAATACTACTCTCAACTCTTAAGAACCAAGTTTTCCCCATATTTGTTCCCTATTCGGCTCTTATAAGCCTGATTTAAGCTAAGCGGGGCTGAAAGTTTTACTTTAAATCAAACTTCTCAGTTAGACTAAAAGTAAGTTTAATTTATATATTTGCACATGAAACTATGTAATTCCACTCCTGGCTCTTCAAATCATATTTTCTCCTCGTTTAGGCCCTATTCTGCATTAAAGCCTAATTCTCGCTAATCAGGGCTAAAAGTTTGACTTGATTTTTGGTCAACTTTCCATTAAGATTAAAAAAGGTTAACTAGTCATAAATTGTATATAAAACGATGTAATACCATCACGACTCTTGAAAACCAAGTTTCTCCCCGTTTTGGCCTTATTCGGCTCTTATAAGGCCTAGTTCAGACCAACCGGGGCTGAAAGTTTGACTTTTGGTCAAAGTTCCCAATTAAGATTAGAAATTTGTTAATTGGTAATATTTGTACATAGAAACTATGTAATACCATTTTCGGCTATTGAGAACCATATTTTCTATCTGTTTGGGCCCTACTCGGCTCTTATATGGCCAATTTCAGGCCAATCGGGGATGAATAATTGACTTTTTTGTCAAACTTCATAATTAAGACTAAAAAGGTTAATTGAAGTAATTGTACATAAAATCTGTGTAATACTACTCTCGGTCTTAAGAACCACGTTTTCTCTCTGTTTGGGCCCTAATGGGCTCGTATAAGGCTTAGCTCAAGCCAATCGGGGCCGAAAGTTTGACTTTGGTCAAATTTCACAATTAAAACTAGATACAGTTTAATTAATAGTAACTGTACATAAAAACTATGTGTTACTACTCCCAGTTCTTGAAAACCACACTTTCCCCATGTTTATTCCTTATTCGGCTTTTATCAGCATAGTTCAGACCATTCGGGGTCGAAAGTTTGACTTTTGGTTAAACTTCCCAATTAAGACTAGAAAAAGCTTAATTTGTAGTAATTATACATAGAAACAATCTAATACTAATCTCGACTCTTGAGAATCACGTTTTCTCCCCATTTGGGCTATACTCGGCTCTAATAAGGCTTAAGGCCAATTAGACGGAAAGTTTGACTTTTGGTCAAACTTCCCAATTAATACTAGAAACAAAGTTAGTTGGAAGTAATTGAACATAAAAGCTATGTAATACTAATCCCAGCTCTTGAGGACCACGTTTTTCCCATGTTTGTTATTAATTCGGCTCTTATAAGGCCTAGTTTAGGCCAATCGGGGCTGAAAGTTTGGCTTTTTGGTAAAACTTTCAATTAAGACTATAAATTAGTTTGATTGATAGTTATTTTTATGTAGAAACTATGTATACCACTCTCAACTTTGAAAAGCACGTTTCTCCCAGTTTAGGCCTATTCGGCTCTCATAAGGCCTATTTTGGCCAATCGGGGCTGAAAGTTTGACTTTGGTCAAACTTTCCAATTAAGACTAGAAGTAAAGTTAATTGATAGTATTTGTATATAGAAACTTTGTAATACAACTCATGGCTATTGACAACCATGCTTTCTCCCTGTTTGGGCCTGCTCAGGCCAATCAGGGATGAATGTTTGAATTTGATCAAACTTCACAATTGACACTAGAAACAAGGTTATTGGAAGTAACTGTACCTAGAAACTATGTAATACTACTCCCGCTCTTGATAATCACGTTTTATTCTTGTTCGGGCCCTACGCGGCTCTTATAAGCCTAGTTTAGTCAGTAAGGGTTGAATCATGGTTTTTAGTCAAACTTCTCATTTAAGACTAAAATAAGCTTAATTAGTAGTATTGTACATAGAAACTATGTAATGCCACTCTCAGCTCTTGAAAATCACGTTTTCCCCATGTTTATTCTTTATTTGGCTCATATAAGGCCCAAATCAGCCAAATCGGGGCTGAAGGTTTGTCTTTTGGTCAAACTTTTTAATTAAGACTAGAAATAAGATTAGTTGGTAGTATTTGTACATAGAAATTATGTAATACCACTCCTGAGTCTTAAGAACCACGTTTTCTTCCCGTTTGGGCCTATACGGCTCTTATATGGCCTAGTTCAAACCAACCAGGGCTGAAAGTTTGATTTTTGATCAAACTTCCTAATTATTACTAGAAATTAGGTTAATTGATAGGATTTATATATTGAAACTATGTAATACCATACCTGTCCCTTAAGAACGAAGTTTTCTTCCTATTTGGGCCCTTTTCGCTCTTATATGCCCTTAAGAACAACGTTTTCTTCCTATTTCAGGCCAATCGTTGATGAAACTTTGGCTTTTAATTAAATACCAATTATGATTAGAAATAAGGTTAAGTGGTAGTAATTGTACATAAATATTATGTAATACTACTCCCGGATCTTGAGAACCACATTTTCCCCATGTTTGGGCCTTACTCGGCTGTTATAAGGCATAGTTTAGGCCCATCAAGGTTGAAAGTTTGGCTTTTGATCAAACTTCTCAATTAAGACTCGGCTCTTGAAAATCATGTTTTCTACCCGTTTAGGCCCCTATTTGGCTCTTAAGGCCTATTTCAGGCTATTCGGGGCTGAAAGTTTGAATTGTGACTAAACTTCCCAATTAAGACTAAAAGCAAGGTAATTAGTATTATTTATACATAGAAACTATTTAATATGACTTACGGCTCTCGAAAACCACATTTTCTCCCCGTTTAGCCTAGTTCAAACTAGTTAGGGCTGAAAGTTTAACTTTTGATCAATCTTCTCTATTAAGATTACAAAGAAGGTTAATTGATAGTATTTGTACGTTCAAAGTGTATAATACAACAACTGGATCTTGATAACCACGTTTTCTCCCCGTTTGCCTTCTATTGGGCTCTTATATGGCCTAATTCAGGCCAATTAGGGATGAAAACTTGACTTTTTGATTAAACTTTCCAATTAAGGCTAGAAAGAAGGTTAATGGTAGTAATTGTATATAAAAACTATATAATAATACTCTCAGCTCTTGAGAACCACGTTTTCTACCTTTAAGCCTTACTCGGCTCTTATAAAGTCTAATTCAGGCCAATCAGGGGCGAAAGTTTGACTTTTTGTTAAACTTTCCAATTAGTACTAGAAACAAAGTTAATTGAAAGTAATTGTACATATAAACTATGTAATACTGCTCGTGACTCCTCATAACAATTTTTCCTAATGTTTGTTCCCAATTCGGTGAATAAGGTCAAGTTTAGGCAATCAGGGCTGAAATTTGGCTTTTGGTTTTACTTCCCAATTAAGAATAGAAATAAATTTAATTGATAGTATTTGTGCTTAGAAACAATATAATATAACTGCTGACTCTTGAGAACCATATTTTCCCTATATTTGTTTCCTATTCGGCTCTTATAAGGCCTAGTTAGGCCAAATCGGCTGAAAGTTTGACTTTGGTCAAACTTTCCAATTAAGGACAGGAAAAAGGTTAATTTGTATTTGTACATAGAAATAATGTAATACCACTCTCGGCTCTTGAGAATAAATTTTTCTCCCTGTTTTGGCCGTATTTGGCTCTTATATGGCCTATTTCAGGCCCTTCGGGGATGAAAGTTTAACTTTTGGTCAAACTTCCCAGTTAAAACTAGAAATAAATTTAATTGATAGTATTTGTACATAAACTATGTAATACAACTCCTGGCTCTTGAGAACACACTTTCTCC
Organism: Agave tequilana; assembly: GCA_038442645.1. Lineage (NCBI taxonomy): Eukaryota > Viridiplantae > Streptophyta > Magnoliopsida > Asparagales > Asparagaceae > Agave > Agave tequilana. The sequence continues at coordinate 143,201 of JAVJIF010001799.1, read as the reverse complement.
GTTTTGTGGACCTATTCGGCTCTTATAAGGCCTAGCTCAGGCTAATCGGGACTGAAAGTTACTTTTAATCAAACTTCCCAATGAAGACCATAGAAATGAGGTTAAGTGGTTGTAATTATCCATAGTAACTATGTAATACTACTCTTAACTCTTAAGAACCAAGTTTTTCCCATGTTTGTTCCCTATCGGCTCTTATAAGCCTGATTTAGGCCAAGCGGGGCTGAAAGTTCTACTTTTAATCAAACTTCTCAATTCAGACTAAAAGTAAGTTTCATTTATATATTTGCACATGAAAATTATGTAATCCACACCTAGCTCTTGAAATCATGTTTTCTCCTCGTTTAGGCTTTATTCTACAATAAGGCCTAATTCTCGCTAATCGGGGCTGAAAGTTTGACTTGATTTTTGGTTAAACTTTTCAATTAAGATTAGAAAAGGTTAACTAGTCGTAAATTGTATATAGAAACGATGTAATACCACTCACGACTCTTGAAAACCAAGTTTTCTCCCCGTTTTGGCCCTATTCGGCTCTTATAAGGCCTAGTTTTAAGCAACCGGGACTGAAAGTTTGACTTTTGGTCAAAGTTCCCAATTAGATTAGAAATATTGTTAATTGGTAGTATTTGTACATAAAAACTATGTAATACCATTTTCGGCTATTGAGAACCATATTTTCTATCCGTTTGGGCCCTAACTCGGCTCTTATATGGCTAATTTCAGGCCAATCGGGGATGAATGATTGACTTTTGTTCAAACTTCGTAATTAAGACTAGAATCAAGGTTAATTGAAAGTAATTATACATAAAATCTGTGTAATACTACTCTCGACTCTTAAGAACCATGTTTTCTCCCTGTTTGGGCCCTAATGGGCTCGTATAAGGCTTAGCTCAAGCCAATCAGACTGAAAGTTGGCTTTTGGTCAAATTTTATAATTAAAATTAGATACAAGTTTTTTATTATAGTAACTGTACATAAAAACTATGTGTTCTACTCTCGGTTGTTGAAACCATACTTTCTCCATGTTTTTTTCCTATTCGGCTTTTATCAGGCCTAGTTCAGGCCAATGGGGGCCGAAAGTTTGACCTTTGGTCAAACTTTCCAATTAAGACGAAAAAAGCTTAATTGGTAGTAATTATGCATTGAAACAATCTAATACTACTCTCGCCTCTTGATAATCACATTTTCTCCCCATTTGGGCTATACTCGGTTCTAATAAGGCTGAAGGTCAATCAGACTGAAAGGTTTGACTTTTGGTCAAACTTCCCAATTAATACTAGAAACAAAGTTAGTTGGAAGTAATTGAACATAAAAGCTATATAATACTAATCCCAGCTCTCGAGAACCACGTTTTTCCCATGTTTGTTCTTAATTCGGCTCTTATAAGGCCTAGTTTAGGCCAATCGGGGCTGAAAGTTTGGCTTTTTAGTAAAACTTCCAAATTAAGACTATAAATTAGTTTAATTGATAGTTATTTTTATATAGAAACTATGTAATACCACTCTCAGCTTTTGAAAAGCACGTTTTCTCCCAGTTTAGGCCCTATTCGGCTCTTATAAGGCCTAGTTCTGGCCAATCGGGGCAGAAAGTTTGACTTTGGTTCAACTTTCTAATTAAGACTAGAAGTAAGATTAATTGGTAGTATTTGTGCATAGAAACTATGTAATCCAACTCATGGCTATTGACAACCATGTTTTCTCCCTACTTGGACCTTTTTTGACTCTAATATGGCTTAGCTCAGGCCAATCAGGGATGAATGCTTGAATTTTGGTCAAACTTCTCAATTACACTAGAATAAGGTTAATTGGAAGTAACTATACATAGAAACTATGTAATACTACTCCCGGCTCTTAAAAACCACGTTTTATTCTTGTTCGGGGCGCTACACGGCTCATATAAGGCCTATATCAGTCAATCAGGTTGAACCTTGGCTTTTAGTCAAACTCCTCATTGAAAACTAAAAATAAGCTTAATAAGTAGTAATTGTACATAGAAACTATGTAATGCCACTCTCAGCTCTTGAAAATCACATTTTCCCTATGTTTATTCTTTATTCGGCTCTTATAGGCCCAATCAATCCAATCGGGACAGATGGTTTGTCTTTTAGTCAAACTTTCTAATTAAGACTAGAAATAAGATTAGTTGGTAGTATTTTTACATAGAAATTATGTAATACCACTCCCGGGTCTTAAGAACCTCGTTTTCTCCCCGTTTGGGCCCTATCGGCTCTTATATATGGCCTAATTCAAACCAATCGGGGCTGAAAGTTTGATTTTTGATCAAACTTCCTAATTATTGCTAGAATTAGATTAATTGATAGAATTTATATATTGAAACTATGTAATATCACTGCTGTCACTTAAGAACGAAGTTTTTTTCCTGTTTGGGCCATATTCGGCTCTTATATGCCCTTAAATACAACGTTTTCTTCCTAGTTCAGGCTAATCGTGAATGAAAATTTGACTCTTAGTTAAATATACCAATTATGACTAGAAATAAAGTTAAGTGGTAGTAATTATACATAAATATTATGTAATACTACTCCCAGATATTGAGAACCACATTTTTCCCATGTTTGGGCCTTACTCGGCTCTTATAAGGCTTAGTTTTAGGCCCATCAAGGTTGAAAGTTTGGCTTTTGGTCAAACTTCCCAATTAAAACTAGAAATAATTTAATTGATAGTATTTGTACATAGAAACTATGTAATAGCACTCTCGGCTCTTGAAAATCATATTTTCTCACCGTTTAGGCCCCTATTTGCCTCTTAAGGCCTATTTCAGGCTATTCGGGGCTGAAAGTTTGAATTGTGACCAAACTTTCCAATTAAGACTAAAATATGGGTAAATTGGTATTATTTATACATAGAAACTATTTAATAAGACTCACGGCTCTCGAAAACCATATTTTCTCCCTGTTTAGAAACCTATTTGCTCTTATAAGGCCTAGTTCAAACTAGTTGGAGCTGAAAGTTTGACTTTTGATCAATCTTCTCTATTAAGACTATAAATAAGGTTAATTGATAGTATTTGTATATAGAAAATATGTAATACCACAACCGGATCTTGATAACGATGTTTTCTCCCCGTTTGGGTCCTATTGGGCTCTTATATAGCCTAATTCAGGCCATTCAGGGATGAAACTTGACTTTTTGATTAAACTTTTCAATTAAGGCTAGAAATAAGGTTAATTGGTAGTAATTGTATATAAAACTATATAATAATACTCTCGGCTCTTGAGAACCACGTTTTCTCCCTTTAAGCCCGTACTCGGCTCTTATAAAGCCTAATTCAGGCCAATCAGGTACGAAAGTTTGACTTTTTGTTCCAATTAATACTAGAAAGAAAGTTAATTGAAAGCAATTGTACATATAAACTATGTAACACTGCTCGTGACTCCTGAGAACCGATTTTCCCCAATTTTTGTTCCGTATTCGGCTCCTATAAGGCCAAGTTTAGGCCAATCAGGGCTGAAATTTGGCTTTGGTTAACCTCCCAATTAAGATTAGAAATAAATTTAACTGATAGTATTTGTACATAGAAACATGTAAAATTACTGCTGACTCTTGAGAACCCCATTTTCCCCATATTTGTTTCCTATTCGGCTCTTATAAGGCCTAGTTAGGCCAAATCGGCCTGAAAGTCTGAATTTTGGTCAAACTTTCCATTAAGACTAGAAATAAGTTTTATTATAGTATGTTATATAGAAACTATGTATATAATCTCTCGATCTTGAAAACAATATTTTCCTCCCGTTTGAGCCCTACTTGGCTCTTATAAGGCCTAGTTTAGGCCAATCAGGGCTGAAAGTTTAGTTTTTAGTCAAACTTTTCAATTAAGATTAGAAACAAGTTTAATTAGTAGTATTTATATATAAAAACTATGTAATACTACTCAGGCCTTGAAGACCACATTTTCACATCATTTTGACCCTACTCGGCATTTATAAGACCTATTTCTGACCATAGAGGCTGAAAGTTGAATTTTAGATAAACTTCATAATTTAGAGTACAAATAAGGCTAATTAATAGTAATTGCACATAGAAACTAGTAATATACTACTACCGACTATTCAAAATCTTATTTTCTCCCCGTTTGGGCTCTATTCTGCTCTTATAAGGTTTAGTTCGTGTTAATTGAGGCTGAAAGCTTGACTTTTGTCCAAACTTTCCAATTAAGATTAGAAACAAGGTTAATAAGTAGTAATTGTTTATAGAAACTATGTAATACTACTCACGGCTTGAACCCCATGTTTTCCCCTCGTTTCTCTATTCGGCCTCCTATACGGCCTAATACATGCAATCGAGGCAGAAGTTTGACTTTTGGTCAAACTTTCTAATTAAGACTAGAAATAAGTTAATTAGTAGAAATTAGAAATAGAAACTATGTAATACTATTCCTGGCTTGTGAAAACCATGTTTTCCCCCTTTTTGGGCCCCAATCGGCTCTTATAAGATCTAATTCAGACGAATCGGGGCAGAAAGTTTACCTTTTGGTAAATTCCCAATTAACACCAGAAATAAAGATAATTTATTAGTATACTACCGACTATTCAAAATCTTATTTTCTCCCCGTTTGGGCTCTATTCTGCTCTTATAAGGTTTAGTTTCGTGTTAATCGAGGCCTGAAAGCTTGACTTTTGTCCAAACTTTCCATTAAGATTAGAAACAAGGTTAATAAGTAGTAATTGTTTATAGAAACTATGTAATACTACTCACGGCTTGAACCCCATGTTTTCCCCTCGTTTCTCTTTCGGCTCCTATACGGCCTAATACATGCCAATTGAGGCAGAAAGTTTGACTTTTGGTCAAACTTTCTAATTAAGACTAGAAATAAAGTTAATTAGTAAAATTAGAAATAGAAACTATGTAATACTATTCCTGGCTTGTGAAAACCATGTTTTCCCCTGTTTGGGCCCCAATCGGATCTTATAGATCTAATTCAGACGAATCGGGGCAGAAAGTTTACTTTTGGTAAAAATTCCCAATTAACACCAGAAACAAAGATAATTATAGTATTCGAATATAGAAATAATGTAATATTACTCACAGATCTTGAAAACCATGTCTTCCCGCTGTTTGGGCCCAATTCGGCTTATATAGGCCTAGTTCATGTCAATCAAGGCTGAAATTTTGACTTTTGATCAATTTTCAATTAAGACTAAAAAAAGGTTAATTTATTGCATTTGTATATAAAACTACGTATACTATTTACGGCTCTGAAAATCATGTTTTCTTAACTTTTGGATCCTATTCAGCTCTTATAAGGCATAGTTAAGTTTAATCGAGAATAAAAGATTAGTTTTTGGTCAAACTTCCCTATCAAGACTTGAACTAGGTTAATTAGTTGTAATTGTACATTGAAACTATGGATTATACTCCGACTCTTGAAAACCACGTTGTCATCCCATTTAGGCCCTATTTAGCTCTTATAAGGCCTAGTTCAAGTCAATCGAGGGTAAAGGATTTGATTTTTGATCAAACTTCCAATAAGACTATAAATAAGGTTAATTTTTATTAATTATATTTAGAACTATGTAATACAACTCCCAATTCTTGAAAACGATGTTTTCCCCAATTTGGGTCCTATTTGGTTCTTTAAGGCCCTTCAGGCCAATTGGGGCTGATATTTAACTTTTAGTTAACTTCCGAAATAAGACTAGAAACAAGGTTAATAGTAGTAATTATATGTAAAAACTATGTAAACTACTCACGGCAGTTGAAAACTGTTTTTCTCATTCGCCTCTTATAAGGCCTAGTTCAGGCCAGTCTGGGCTGAAAGTTTGACTTTTGGTCAACTCCCAAATAAGAAGTAAATATATAAGTTATCCTAGTAATTCTACATAGAAACTATGCAATACTACTCCCGTCTATTGAAAAACCACATTTCCCCCTATTTTTCCCTGTTCAGCTCTTACAAGGCATAGTTTTGGCTAATTTGGGCCGAAAGTTTGACTTTTGGTCAAACTCCCAATTATTGACAGGAAAAAGATTAATTTGTATTTGTACATAGAAATATGTAATACCACTCTCGGCTCTTGAGAATAAAGTTTCTCCCTGTTTTGGCCCTATTTGGCTATTATATGGCCTATTTCAGGCCATTCGTGGATGAAAGTTTGACTTTTGGTCAATTTCTTAGTTAAGACTAGAAATAAATGTAATTGATAGTATTTTGTACATAAACTATGTAATACAACTCCTGGCTCTTGAGAAACACACTTTCTCCCTGTTGTGGACCTATTCGGCTCTTATAAGGCCAGCTCAGGCTAATCGGGACTGAAAGTCACTTTTAGTCAGACTTCCCAATAAAGACCATAGAAATGAGGTTAAGTGGTAGTAATTGTCCATAGAAACTATGTAATACTACTCTCAACTCTTAAGAACCAAGTTTTCCCCATGTTTGTTCCCTGTTCGGCTCTTATAAGCCTTATTTAGGCTAAGCGGGGCTGTGAAGTTTTACTTTAAATCAATTTCTCAATTAAGACTAAAAGTGGTTTAATTTATATATTTGCACTTGAAAACTATGTAATTCCACTCCTGGCTCTTGAAATCATGTTTTCTCCTCGTTTAGGCCCTATTCTACATTAAGGCCTAATTCTCGCAAATCGGGGTGAAAGTTTGACTTGATTTTTGTTCAAACATCCCAATTAAGATTAGAAAAAAAGTTAACAAGTCGTAATTGTATATAAAAACGATGTAATACCATCACGACTCTTGAAAACTAAGTTTTCTCCCCGTTTTGGCCTTATTAAGCTCTTATAAGGACTATAAATAAGGTTAATTTTTATTATATATATTAACTATGTAATACAACTCCAATTCTTGAAAACTATGCTTTCCCCTAATTTGGGTCCTATTTGGCTCTTTTAAGTCCCTTCAGGCCAATCGGGGTTGATATTTAACTTTTGGTTAAACTTCCCAAATTAGACTAGAAACAAGGTTTAATTAGTAGTAATTATATGTAAAACTATGTAAACTACTCACGGCAGTTGAAAAACATGTTTTCTCAATTCGCATCTTATTAAGGCCTAGTACAGGCAATCAGGGCTGAAAGTTTGACTTTTGGTCAAACTCCTAATAAGAACTAATATAAAGTTAATTCATAGTAATTCTACATAGAAACTATGCAATACTACTCCCGTCTATTGAAAACCACATTTCCCCCTATTTTTCCCTGTTCAGCTCTTACAAGGCATAGTTTTGGCTAATCAGGGCTGAAAGTTTGACTTTTGGTCAAACTTTCCAATTATGGACAGGAAAAAGGTTAATTTGTATTTGTACATAGAAATAATGTAATACCACTCTCGGCTTTTGAGATAAAGTTTTCTCCCTGTTTTGGCCCTATTTGGCTCTATATGGCCTATTTCAGGCCACTCGTGGATGAAAGTTTGACTTTTGTCAAACTTCCCAGTTATGACTAGAAATAAATGTAATTGATAGTATTTGTATATAAACTATGTAATACAACTCCTGGCTCTTGAGAAACACACTTTCTCCCTGTTGTGGACCTATTCGACTCTTATAAAGCCTAGCTCAGGCTAATCGGGACTGAAAGTTACTTTTAGTCAAACTTCCCAATAAAGACCATAGAAATGAGGTTAAGTGGTAGTAATTATCCATAGTAACTATGTAATACTACTCTTAACTCTTAAGAACCAAGTTTTCTCCATGTTTGTTCCTTTTCGGCTCCTATAAGCCTGATTAGGCCAAGCGGGGCAGAAGTTTTACTTTAAATCAACATATTCAATTACGACTAAAAGTAACTTTATTTATATATTTGCATATGAAAACTATGTAATTCGACTCCTGGCTCTTGAAATCATGTTTTCTTCTCGTTTAGGCCCTATTCTGCAATAAAGCCTAATTCTCGCTAATCGGGGCTGAAAGTTTGACTTGATTTTAGTCAAACTTTCCAATTAAGATTAGAAAAAGGTTAACTAGTCATAAATTGTATGTAAAAACGATGTAATACCACTCACGACTCTTGAAAACCAAGTTTTCTCCCCGTTTTGGCCTTATTCGGCTCTTATCAGGCCTAGTTCAGACCAAACGGGCTGAAAGTTTGACTTTTGAACAAAGTTCCCAATTAAAATTAGAAATATTGTTAATTGGTAGTATTTGTTTATAGAAACTATGCAATACCATTTCTGGCTATTGAGAACCATATTTTCTATCCGTTTGGGCCCTACTCGGCTCTTATATGGCCAATTTCAGGCCAATCGGGGATGAATGATTAACTTTTGGTCAAACTTCATAATTAAGACTAGAAACAAGGTTAATTGAAAGTAATTATACATAAAATATGTGTAATACTACTCTCGGCTCTTAGAATCACGTTTTCTCCCTGTTTGGGCCCTAATGGGCTCGTATAAGGCTTAGCTCAAGTCAATCGGGGCCGAAAGTTTGGCTTTTGGTCAAATTTCGCAATTAAAACTAGATACAGTTTAATTAATAGTAACGTACATAAAAACTATGTGTTACTACTCCCGGTTCTTGAAAACCACACTTTCCCCATGTTTTTTCCCTATTCGGCTTTTATCAGCCTAATTCAGGCCATTCAGGGTCGAAAGTTTGATTTTTGGTCAAAGTTCCTAATTAAGACGAAAAAAATCTTAATTGGTAGTAATTATACATAGAAACAATATAATACTACTCTCGGCTCTTGAGAATCAAGTTTTCTCTCCATTTGGGCTATACTCAGCTCTAATAAGGCTAAAGATCAATCAGACGGAAAGTTTGACTTTTGGTCAAACTTCCCAATTAATACTAGAAACAAAGTTAGTTGGAAGTAATTAAACATAAAAGCTATGTAATACTAATCCCAGCTCTTGAGAACCACGTTTTTCCCATGTTTGTTCTTAATTCGGCTCTTATAAGGCTTAGTTTAGGCCAATCGGGGCTGAAAGTTTGGCTTTTTGGTAAAACTTTCAAATTAAGACTATAAATTAGTTTAATTGATAGTTTTTTATATAGAAACTATGTAATACCATTCTCGGCTTTTGAAAAGCACGTTTTCTCCAAGTTTAGCTCTATTCGGCTCTAATAAGGCCTAGTTCTGGCCACGGGGCTGACAGTTTGACTTTGGTAAAACTTTCCAATTAAGACTAGAAGTAAGGTTAATTGGTAGTATTTGTACATAGAAACTATGTTACGACTCATGGCTATTAGACAACCATGTTTTCTCCCTGTTTGGGCCTTATTCGACTTTTATATGGCTTAGCTTAGGCAATAAGGGATGAATGTTTGAATTTTGGTCAAACTTCTCAATTGACACTAGAAACAAGGTTAATTGGAAGTAACTGTACATATAAACAATGTAATACTACTCCCGGCTCTTGATAACCACGTTTTATTCTTTTCAGGCCCTACACGGCGCTTATAAGGCCTAATTCAGTCAATCAGGGTTGAACCTTGGCTTTTAGTCAAACTTTTCATTTAAGACTAAAAATAAGATTAATTAGTAGTAATTGTACATAGAAACTATGTAATGCCACTCTCAGCTTTTGAAAATCACGTTTTCCCAATGTTTATTCTTTATTCGGCTTATATAAGGCCCAAATCAGCCCAATCGAGGCTGAAGGTTTGTCTTTTGGTCAAACTTTTTAATTAAGACTAGAAATAAGATTAGTTAGCAGTATTTGTTCATAGAAATTATGTAATACCACTCTCGGGTCTTAAGAACCACGTTTTCTCCCCGTTTGGGCCCTATTCGGCTTTTATATGGCCTAGTTCAAACCAATCAGTGCTGAAAGTTTGATTTTGATCAAACTTCCTAATTATTACTAGAAATTAGGTTAATTGATAGAATTTATATATTAAAACTATGTAATACCACTCCTGTCTCTTAAGAACGAAGTTTTCTTCCTGTTTGGGCCCTATTCGGCTCTTATATGCCCTTAAGAACAACGTTTTCTTCCTAGTTCAGGCCAATCCGTGGATGAAAGTTTGACTTTTAGTTAAATATACCAATTATGACTTGAAATAAGGTTAAGTTGTAGTAATTGTACATAAATATTATGTAATACTACTGCCGGATCTTGAGAACCACGTTTTCCCCATGTTTGGGCCTTACTCGGCTCTTATAAGGCATAGTTTAGGCCCATCAAGGTTGAAAATTTGGCTTTTGGTTAAACTTCTCAATTAAGACTAGAAATAAGTTTAATTGATAGTATTTGTGAATAATAACTATGTAATACCACTTTCGGCTCTTGAAAATCTTGTTTCCTCCCTGTTTAGGCCCCTATTTGGCTCTTAAGGCCTATTTCAGGGTATTCGGGGCTGAAAGTTTGAATTGTAACCAAACTTCCCAATTAAGACTAAAAACAAGATAATTGGTATTATTTATACAAAGAAACTATTTAATAAGACTCACGGCTCTCGAAAACCACATTTTCTCCCCGTTTAGAACCTATTTGGCTCTTATAAGGCCTAGTTCAAGTAGTTAGAGCTGGAAGTTTGACTTTAATCAATCTTCTCTATTAAGACTAGAAAGAAGGTTAATTGATAGTATTGTAAGTTCAAAGTCTGTAATACCACAACCGGATCTTGATAACCATATTTTCTCCCCGTTTGCGTTCTATTAGGCTCTTATATGGCCTAATTCGGGCCAATCAGGGATGAAAACTTGACTTTTTGATTAAACTTTCCAATTAAGGCTAGAAAGAAGGTTAATTGGTAGTAATTGTATATAAAAACTATATAATAATACTCTCAGTTCTTGAGAACCACGTTTTCTCCCCTTTAAGCCTTACTCGGCTCTTATAAGTCTAATTCAGGCCAATAGGGGCGAAAGTTTGACTTTTTGTTAAACTTTTCAATTAATACTAGAAACAAAGTTAATTGAAGGTAATTGTACATATAAACTATGTAATACTGCTCGTGACTCCTCAGAACCAATTTTTCCCAATGTTTGTTTCCTATTGGCCTCCTATAAGGCTAAGTTTAAGCCAATTAAGGCTGAAATTTGGCATTTGGTTAAACTTCCAATTAAGACTAGAAATAAATTTAATTGATAGTATTTGTGCTTAGAAACAATGTAATATTACTGCTGACTCTTGAGAACCACATTTTCCCCATATTTGATTCCTATTCGGCTCTTATAAGGCCTAGTTAGGCCAAATCGGGCTGAAAGTTTGAATTTTGGTCAAACTTTTCAATTTAGACTAGAAATAAGTTTAATTAATAGTATTTGTATATAGAAACTATGTAATACTACTCTCGGATCTTGAAAACAATATTTCTCCCTGTTTGAGCCCTACTTGGCTCTTATAAGGCCTAATTTAGGCCAATCAGGGCTGAAAGTTTGGTTTTTAGTCAAACTTCTCAATTAAGATTAGAAACAAATTTAATTAGTAGTATTTATATATATAAACTATGTAATACTACTCAGGCCCTTGAAGACCACGTTTTCACATCATTTGGACCCTACTCGGCTTTTATAAGACCTAGTTCTGCCCAATAAAAGCTGAAAGTTTGAATTTTAGTCAAACTTCATAATTTAGAGTACAAACTAGGCTAATAGTAATGCACATTGAAACTATGTAATACTACTACTGATTATTTAAAATCTTATTTTCTCCCCGTCTGGGCTCTATTCCGCTCTTATAAGGTCTAGTTCAGGCTAATCGAGGCTGAAAGCTTGACTTTTGTCCAAACTTTTCAATTAAGATTTTGGTTATAAGTAGTAATTTTATATAGAAACTATGTAATACTACTCACAGCTTGAACCCCATGTTTTCTCCTCGTTTCTCTATTTGGCTCATACGGCCTAATACATGCCAACCGGGCTGAAAGTTTGACTTTTGGTCAAACTTTCTAATTAAGACTAGAAAGTTAATTAGTAGAAATTAGAAATACAAACTATGTAATACTATTCCCGGCTCGTAAAAACCATGTTTTCCCCCTGTTTGGGCCTCAATCGGCTCTTATAAGATCTAATTCAGACCAATCGGGGTAGAAAGATTGCCTTTTGATAAAATTCCCAATTAAGACAAGAAATAAAGTTAATTATTAGTATTCTTATATAGAAATAATGTAATACTACTCATATATCTTGAAAACCATGTCTTCCCCTTGTTTGGGCCCTATTCGGCTCTTATAGGGCCTAGTTCAAGTCAATCAAGGCTTGACTTTTGATCAATCTTCCAATTAAGACTAAAAAAGTAATTTATTGTATTTTTATAAAAAACTACGCAATACTACTTATGGCTCTTGAAAATCATGTTTTCTTAACTTTTGGACCCTATTCAGCACTTATAAGGCATAATTAAGTCTAATCGAGACTGAAAGATTGGTTTTTGGTCAAACTTCCCTATTAAGACTTGAACTAGGTTAATTAGTAGTAATTATATATTAAAACTATGAAATAATACTCCCGACTCTTAAAAATCACGTTGTCACCCCATTTAGGCCCATTTGGCTCTTATAAGGCCTAGTTCAAGTCAATCGAGGCTAAAGCATTTGATTTTTATTCAAACTTCCCAATAAAACTATAAATAAGGTTAATTTTTATTAATTATATATAGAACTATGTAATACAACTCCCAATTCTTGAAAACCATGTTTTCCCCAATTTGGGTCCTATTTGGCTCTTATTAAGGCCTACTTTCAGGCCAATCGGGGCTGATATTTAACTTTTGGTTAAACTTCCCAAATTAAGACTAGAAATAAGGTTAATTAGTAGTAATTATATATAAAAACTATGTAATACTACTTCCGATTCTTGAAAACCAGGTTTTCCCTTGTTTAGGCCCTATTCGGCTCTTATAAGGCCTAGTTCAGTCTAATAGGGACTGAAAGTTTGACTTTTGATCAAACTTCTCAATTAAGACTAGAAATAAGGTTAATTAGTAGTAATTATACATAGAAACTATGTAATACCACTTGTAGCTCTTAAAAATCACATTTCCCACTGTTTGGGTCCTATTAACTCTTATAAGGCCTAATTCAGGCCAATCGGGTTGAAGTTTAACTTTTAGTCAAACTTCTCAATTAAGACTAGAAATAAGTTTAATTAGTAGTATTTGTGCATAAAAACTATGTAATATCATTACCAGCTCTTGAGAGCCAGTTTTCTCCCCGTTTGGGCCCATTCGGCTCTTATATGGCCTAATTCAGGTCAATCGGGGATGGAAGTCTGACTTTTGATCAAATTTCTCAATTAAATTAGAAACATGGTTAATTAGTAATAATTTACTTAAAAACTATGTAATACTACTAATGGCTCTTGAAAACTTTGTTTTCTCCCCGTTTATCCCTGTTCGATTCTTATGAGGCCTAGTTTAGGCCAAGGGGTTAAAACTTTGGGTTTTGATCAAACTTCCTAATTAAGACTAGATACAAGGTTAATTACTAGTAATGGTATATAGAAATTAGTTTAATTGATAGTTATTTTTATATAGAACTATGTAATACCACTCTCGGCTTTTGAAAAGCACGTTTTCTCCCAGTTTAGGCCCTATTCGGCTCTTATAAGGCCTAGTTCTGGCCAATCGGGGCAGAAAGTTTGACTTTGGTTCAACTTTCTAATTAAGACTATAAGTAAGATTAATTGGTAGTATTTGTGCATAGAAACTATGTAATCCAACTCATGGCTATTGACAACCATGTTTTCTCCCTACTTGGACCTTTTTCGACTCTTATATGGCCAATCAGGGATGAATGTTTGAATTTTGGTCAAACTTCTCAATTACACTAGAAATAAGGTAAATTGGAAGTAACTATACATAGAAACTATGTAATACTACTCCCGGCTCTTAAAAAACACGTTTTATTCTTGTTCGGGCCCTACACGGCTCATATAAGTCAAGCATGCTTGAACCTTGGCTTTTAGTCAAACTTCTCATTGAAGACTGTACAAATAAGCTTAGTTAGTAGTAATTGAACATAGAAACTATGTAATGCCGCTCTCAGCTCTTGAAAATCACATTTTCCCCATGTTTATTCTTTATTCGGCTCTTATAAGGCCCAAATTAACCCAATCGGGGCTGATGGTTTGTCTTTTGGTCAAACTTTCTAATTAAAACTAGAATAAGATTATTTGGTAGTATTTTTACATAGAAATTATGTAATACCACTCCTGGGTCTTAAGAGCTACGTTTTCTCCCCGTTTGGGCCTTATTCGGCTCTTATATGGCCTAATTCAAACCAATCAGGGCTGAAAGTTTGATTTTTTATCAAACTTCCAAATTATTACTAGAATTAGGTTAATTGATAGAATTTATATATTGAAACTATGTAATATCACTCCTGTCTCTTAAGAACGAAGTTTTCTTCCTGTTTGGGCCATATTTGGCTCTGATATGCCCTTAAGTACAACGTTTTCTTCCTAGTTCAGGCTAATCGTGGATGAAAATTTGACTTTTATTTAAATATACCAATTATGACTAGAAATAAAGTTAAGTGGTAGTAATTGTATATAAATATTATGTAATACTAGAGAATCACATTTTCCCCATGTTTGGGCCTTACTCGGCTCTTATAAGGCATACTTTAGGCCCATCAAGGTTGAAAGTTTGGCTTTTGGTCAAACTTCCCAATTAAGTGTAGAAATAAGTTTAATTGATAGTATTTGTACATAGAAATTATGTAATACCACTCTCGGCTCTTGAAAATCATATTTTCTCATCGTTTAAGCCCCTATTTGCCTCTTAAGCCTATTCAGGCTATTCGGGGCTGAAAGTTTGAATTGTGACCAAACTTTCCAATTAAGACTAAAAATAAGGTAAATTGGTATTATTTATACATAGAAACTATTTAATAAGACTCACGGCACTCGAAAACTATATTTTCTCCCAGTTTAGAACCTATTTTGCTCTTATAAGGCCTTGTTCAAACTAGTTGGGGCTGAAAGTTTGACTTTTGATCAATCTTCTCTATTAAGACTAGAAAGAAGGTTAATTGAAAGTATTTGAATATAGAAAGTGTGTAATACCACAACCGGATCTTGATAATGACGTTTTCTCCCCGTTTGGGTCCTATTGGGCTCTTATATGGCCTAATTCAGGCCAATCAGGGATGAAAACTTGACTTTTTGGTTAAATTTTCCAATTAAGTCTAGAAACAAGGTTAATTAATAGTAATTGTATATAAAAACATTATAATAATACTCTCGACTTTTGAGAACCATGTTTTCTTCCCTTTAAGCCATACTCGGCTCTTACAAAGCCTAATTCAGGCCATTAGGGGCGAAAGTTTGACTTTTTATTAAACTTTCCAGTTAATTGAATATAAAAGCTATGTAATACTAATCTCAGCTCTTGAGAACCACGTTTTTCCCATGTTTATTCTTAATTCGGCTCTTATAAGGCCCAGTTTAGGCCAATCGGGGCTGAAAGTTTGGCTTTTTAGTAAAACTTTCAAATTAAGACTATAAATTAGTTTAATTTATAGTTTTTTTTATATAGAAACTATGTAATACCACTCTCAGCTTTTGAAAAGCACGTTTTCTCCAAGTTTAGGCCCTATTCGGCTCTTATAAGGCCTAGTTCTGGCCAATCGGGGCTGAAAGTTTGACTTTGGTCAAACTTTCCAATTAAGACTAGAAGTAAGGTTAATTGGTAGTATTTGTACATAGAAACTATGTAATATAACTCATGGATATTGACAATCATTTTTTCTCCCTGTTTGGGCCTTATTCGACTCTTATATGGCTTAGCTCAGGCAATCAGGGAAGAATGTTTGAATTTTAGTTAAACTTCTCAATTGACACTAGAAACAAGGTTAATTGAAAGTAACTGTACATAAAAACTATGTAATACTACTCTCGGCTCTTGATAACCACAATTTATTCTTGTTCGGGCCCTACACGGCTCTTGTAAGGCCTAGTTCAGTCAATAAAGGTTGAACCTTGGCTTTTAGTCAAACTTCTCATTTAAGACTAAAAATAAGCTTAATTAGTAGTAATTGTACATAGAAACTATGTAATGCCACTCTCAGCTCTTGAAAATCAAGTTTTCCCAATGTTTATTCTTTATTCGGCTCATATAAGGCCCAAATCAGCCCAATCGGGGCCGAAGGTTTGTCTTTTGGTCAAACTTTCTAATTAAAAGTAGAAATAAGATTAGTCGATAGTATTTGTACATAGAAATTATGCAATACCACTTCCGAGTCTTAAGAATCACGTTTTGTCCCCGTTTGGGCCCTATTCGGCTCTTATATGGCCTAGTTCAATCCAATCAAGGCTGAAAATTTGATTTTTGATCAAACTTCCTAATTATTACTAGAAATTAGGTTAATTGATAGAATTTATATATTGAAACTATGTAATACCACTCCTATCTCTTAAGAACGAAGTTTTCTTACTGTTTGGGCCCTATTCGGCTCTTATATGCCCTTAAGAATAATGTTTTCTTCCTCATTCAAGCCAATCGTGGATGAAAGTTTGACTTTTAGTTAAATATATCAATTATGACTAGAAATAAGGTTAAGTGGTAGTTGTTGTACATAAATATTATGTAATACTACTTTCGGATCTTGAGAACTACGTTTTCCCCATGTTTGGGCCTTACTCGGCTCTTATAAGGCATAGTTTAGGCTCATCAAGGTTAAAAGTTTGGCTTTTGGTCAAACTTCCCAATTAAGACAAGAAATAAGTTTAATTGATAGTATTTGTGCATAGAAACTATGTAATACCACTTTGGGCTCTTGAAAATCATGTTTTCTCCCATTTAGGCCCCTATTTGGCTCTTAAGGCCTATTTCAGGCTATTCGGGGCTGAAAGTTTGAATTATGACCAAACTTCCCTATTAAGACTAAAAACAAGGTAAATTGGTATTATTTATATATAGAAACTATTTAATAAGACTCACGACTCTCGAAAACCATATTTTCTCCCCGTTTAGAACCTATTGGTTCTTATAAGGCCTAGTTCAAACTAGTTGGGGCTGAAAGTTTGACTTTTGATCAATCTTCTCTATTAAGACTAGAAAGAAGGTTAATAGATAGTATTTGTATATAGAAAGTGTGTAATACCACAACCGAATCTTGATAACCACGTTTTCTCCCCGTTTAGGTCCATTGGGCTCTTATATGGCCTAATTCAGGCCAATCAGGGATGAAAACTTGACTTTTTAGGAAAACTTGACAATTAAGTCTAGAACAAGGTTAATTGATAGTAATTGTATATAAAAACTATATAATAATACTCTCGGCTCTTGAGAACCACGTTTTCTCCCCTTTACCCTTACTCGACTCCTAAAAAGCCTAATTCAGGCCAATCAGGGGCGAAAGTTTGACTTTTTGTTAAACTTTCCAATTAATACTAGAAACAAAGTTAATTGAAAGTAATTGTACATATAAACTATGTATACTGCTCGCGACTCCTGAGAACCAATTTTTCCCATGTTTGTTCCCTATTCGGCTCCTATAAGGCCAAGTTTAGGCAAATCAGGGCCGAAATTTGGCATTTGGTTAAACTTCCCAATTAAGACTAGAAATAAATTTAATTGATAGTATTTGTGCTTAGAAACAATGTAATATTACTGCTGACTCTTGAGAACCACATTTTCCCCATATTTGATTCCTATTCGGCTCTTATAAGGCCTAGTTAGGCCAAATCGGGCTGAAAGTTTGAATT
Organism: Agave tequilana; assembly: GCA_038442645.1. Classification (NCBI taxonomy): domain Eukaryota; kingdom Viridiplantae; phylum Streptophyta; class Magnoliopsida; order Asparagales; family Asparagaceae; genus Agave; species Agave tequilana. The sequence continues at coordinate 125,633 of JAVJIF010001799.1, read as the reverse complement.
TTGGTCAAACTTTTCAATTTAGACTAGAAATAAGTTTAATTAATAGTATTTGTATATAGAAACTATGTAATACTACTCTCGGATCTTGAAAACAATATTTCTCCCTGTTTGAGCCCTACTTGGCTCTTATAAGGCCTAATTTAGGCCAATCAGGGCTGAAAGTTTGGTTTTAGTCAAACTTCTCAATTAAGATTAGAAACAAATTTAATTAGTAGTATTTATATATATAAACTATGTAATACTACTCAGGCCCTTGAAGACCACGTTTTCACATCATTTGGACCCTACTCGGCTTTTATAAGACCTAGATCTGAACAAAGAGACTGAAAGTTTGAATTTTAGTCAAACTTCATAATTTAAAGTATAAATAAGGCTAATTAATAGTAATTGCACATAGAAATTATGTAATACTACTATCGACTATTCAAAATCTTATTTTCTCCCCGTTGGGCTCTATTCTGCTCTAAAAGTCTAGTTCAGGCTAATCGAGGCTAAAAGCTTGACTTTTGTCCAAACTTTCCAATTAAGATTAGAAACAAGGTTAATAAGTAGTAATTGTATATAGAAACTATGTAATACTACTCACAACTCTTGAACTCCATGTTTTCCCCTCATTTCTCTATTCAATTCTTATACGGCCTAGTACATGCCAACCGGGACTGAAAATTTGACTTTTGGTCAAACTTTCTAATTAAAAATAGAAATAAAGTTAATTAGTAGAAATTAGAAATAGAAACTATGTAATACTATTCCCGGCTCGTGAAAACCATGTTTTCCCCCAGTTTGGGCCCCAATCGGCTCTTATAACATCTAATTCAGACCAATCAGGGCAGAAAGTTTGCCTTTTGGTAAAAGTTCCCAATTAAGACCAGAAATAAAGTTAATTATTAGTATTCATATATAGAAATAATGTAATACTACTCATAGATCTTGAAAACCATGTCTTCTCCCGGTTTGGGCCCTATTCGGCTCTTATAGGGCCTAGTTCTAGTCAATCAAGGCTGAAATTTTGACTTTAGATCAAATTTCCAATTAAGACCAATATAAAAACTTCGTAATACAACTTACGGCTCTTGAAAATCATATTTTCTTAATTTTTGAACCCTATTCAGCTCTTAAAAAGCATAGTTAAGTCTAATCGAGACTGAAAGATTGGTTTTTTGTCAAACTTTCCTATTATGACTTGAAACTAGATTAAGTAGTAGTAATTGTATATTGAAACTATGCAGTAATACTCTTGACTCTTGAAAACCACGTTGTCACCCTATTTAGGCCCTATTTGGGTCTTATAAGGCCTAGTTCAAGTCAATCGAGGCTAATTAATCAAACTTCCCAATAAAGACTATAAATAAGGTTAATTTTTATTAATTATATATAGAACTATGTAATACAACTCCCAATTCTTGAAAACCATGTTTTCCCTAATTTGGGTCCTATTTGGCTCTTATTAAGGCCTACATCAGGCCAATCGGGGCTGATATTTAACTTTTGGTTAAACTTCCCAAATTAAGACTAGAAAAAAGATTAATTAGTAGTAATTATCTGTAAAAACTATGTAAACTACTCATGGCAGTTGAAAAACATGTTTTCTCCCCATTTGGGCCCGATTCGCCTCTTATAAGGCCTAGTTTAGGCCAATCTGGGCTGAAAATTTGACTTTTGGTCAAACTCCTAAATAAGAACTAGAAATAAAGTTAATTCGTAGTAATTCTAGATAGAAACCATGCAATACTACTCCCGTCTCTTGGAAACCATATTTCCCCCAGTTTTTTCCTTGTTCAGCTCTTACAAGGCATAGTTTAGGCTAATCTGGGCTGAAAGTTTGACTTTTTGTCAAACTTTCCAATTAAGGACCGGAAAAAGGTTAATTTGTATTTGTACATAGAAATAATGTAATACCACTCTCGGCTCTTGAGAATAAAGTTTTCCTGTTTTGGCCCTATTTGGCTCTTATATGGCCTACTTCAGGCCATTCGGGATGAAAGTTGACTTTTGGTCAAACTTCCCAGTTAGACTAGAAAAAAATTTATTTGATGGTATTTGTACATAAACTATGTAATACAACTCCTGGCTCTTGAGAAACATACTTTCACCCTGTTGTGGACCTATTCGGCTCTTATAAGGCCTAGCTCAGGCTAATTGGGACTGAAAGTCACGTTTAGTCAAACTTCCCAATAAAGAATAGAAATGAGGCTAAGTGGTAGTAATTGTCCACAGTAACTATGTAATACTACTCTTAACTCTTAAGAATCAAGCTTTCCCCATGTTTGTTCCTATTCGGCTCTTATAAGCCAGTTTAGGCTAAGCGGAGCTGAAAGTTTTACTTTTAATCAAACTTCTCAATTATAACTAAAAGTAAGTTTAATTTATGTATTTGCACATGAAAACTATGTAATTCCACTGCTAGCTCTTGAAATCATATTTTCTTCTCATTTAGGCCCTATTCTGTAGTAAGGCCTAATTCTCGCTAATCGGGGCTGAAAGTTTGACTTGCTTTTTGGTCAAACTTTTCAATTAAGATTAGAAAAAGGATCTTGAAAACCAAGTTCTCTCCCCGTTTGGCCTTATTCGGCTCTTATAAGGCCTAGTTCAGACCAACCAGGGCTGAAAATTTGACTTTTAGTCAAAATTCCAAATTAAGATTAGAAATATTGATAATTGGTAGTATTTGTACATAGAAACTATGTAATACCACTTCCGGCTATTGAGAACCATATTTTCTATCCGTTTGGGCCCCACTCGGCTCTTATATGGCCAATTTCAGGCCAATCGGGATGAATGATTGACTTTTGGTCAAACTTCATAATGAAGACTAGAAACAAGGTTAATTGAAAGTAATTATACATAAAATCTGTGTAATACTACTCTCGGCTATTAAAAATCACGTTTTCTCCCTATTTGGGCCTTAATGGGCTCATATAAGGCTTAGCTCAAGCCAATCTGGGCTGAAAGTTTGGCTTTTGGTCAAATTTCACAATTAAAACTAGATACAAGTTTAATTAATTGTAACTGTATATAAAAACTATGTGTTACTACTCCCGGTTCTTGAAAACCACACTTTCCCTATGTTTTTTCCCTATTCGGCTTTTATCAGGCCTAGTTCAGGACAATCGGGGCCGAAAGTTTGACTTTTGGTGAAATTTCCAAATTAAGACTAGAAAAAGCTTATTGGTACTAATTATACATAGAAACAATCAAATACTACTCTCGGCTCTTCAGAATCACGTTTTCTCCCCATTTGGGCTATACTCGGCTCTAATAAGGCTGAAGGCCAATCAGACTGAAAGTTTTACTTTTGGTCGAACTTCCCAATTAATACTAGAAACAAAGTTAGTTGGAAGTAATTGAACATAAAAGCTATGTAATACTAATCCCAACTCTTGAGAACCACGTTTTCCCTATGTTTGTTCTTAATTCGGCTCTTATAAGGTCTAGTTTAGGCCAATCGGAGCTGAACGTTTGGGTTTTTGGTAAAACATTCAAATTAAGATTACAATTAGTTTAATTGATAGTTATTTTTATATAGAAACTATGTAATACCACTCCTCAGCTTTTGAAAACCACGTTTTCTCCCAGTTTAGGCCCTATTCGGCTCTTATAAGGCCTAGCTCTGGCCAATCGGGGCTGAAAGTTTGACTTTGGTCAAACTTTCCAATTAAAACTAGAAGTCGTGTTAATTGGTAGTATTTGCATAGAAACTATGCCATACAACTCATGGTTATTGACAATCATGTTTTCTCCCTGTTTGGGCCTTATTCAACTCTTATATGGCTTAGCTCAGGCCAATCATGGATGAATGTTTGAATTTTGTCAAACTCCCAATTGACACTGGAAACAAGGTTAATTGGATGTAACTGTACATGGAAACTATGCAATACTACTCCCGCTCTTAAAGACCACGTTTTATTCTTGATCGGGCCCTACACGGCTCTTATAAGGTCCAGTTCAGTCAATCAGGGTTGAACCTTGGCTTTTACTCAAACTTCTTATTTAAGACTAAAAATAAGCTTAATTAGTAGTAATTGTACATAGAAATTATGTAATGCCACTCTCAGCTCTTGAAAATCACGTTTTCCCCATGTTTATTCTTCCACTCTTATAAGGCCCAAATCAGCCAAATCAGGGCTGAAGTTTGTCTTTTGGTCAAACTTTATAATTAAGACTAGAATAAGATTAGTTGGAAGTATTTTTACATAGAAATTATGTAATACCACTCCCGGGTCTTAAGAACCACGTTTTCTCCCCGTTTGGGCCCTATCGGCTCAATATGGCCTAGTTCAAACCAATCAGGGCTGAAAGTTTAATTTTTTTATCAAACTTCCTAATTATTACTAGAAATTAGGTTAATTGATAGAATTTATATATTGAAACTATGTAATACCACTCCTATCTCTTAAGAACGAAGTTTTCTTCCTATTTTGGCCCTATTCGGCTCTTATATGCCCTTAAGAACAACATTTTCTTCCTAATTCAGCCCAATCGTGGGTGAAAGTTTGACTTTTAGTTAATATACAAATTATGACTAGAAATAATGTTAAGTGGTAGTAATTGTACATAAATATTATGTAATACTACTCCCGGATCTTGAGAACCACGTTTTCCCCATATTTGGGCTTTACTCGGCTCTTATAAGGCATAGTTTAGGCCCATCAAGGTTGAAAGTTTGGTTTTAGTCAAACTTCCCAATTAATACTAGAAATAAGTTTAATTTATAGTATTTGTACATAAAACTATGTAATACCACTCTCGGCTCTTAAAAATCATGTTTCCTCCCCGTTTAGGCCCCTATTTGGCACTTAAGGCCTATTGCAGGCTATTCGGGGCTGAAAGTTTGAATTCTGACCAAACTTCCCAATTAAGACTAAAAAACAAGGTAATTGGTATTATTTATTTATACATAGAAACTATTTAATAAGACTCACGGCTCTCGAAACCACATTTTCTCCCCGTTTAGAACCTATTTGGCTCTTATAAGGCCTAGTTCAAACTAGTTGGGGCTGAAAGTTTGACTTTTGATTAATCTTCTCTATTAAGACTAGAAAGAAGGTTAATTGATAGTATTTGTATGTTCAAAGTGTGTAATACCACAACCGGATCTTGATAACAATGTTTTCTCCCCATTTGGGTTCTATTGGACTCTTACATAGCCTAATTCTCAGGCCAATCAAGGATGAAAACTTGACTTTTTGATTAAACTTTCCAATTAAAGCTAGAAAGAAGGTTAATTGGTATTGATTGTATGTAAAAACTATATAATATTGCTCTCAGCTCTTGAGAACCACGTTTTCTCCCCTTTAAGCCTTACTCGGCTCTTATAAAGCCTAATTCAGGCCAATAAGGGGCGAAAGTTTGACTTTTTGTTAAACTTTTCAATTAATACTAGAAACAAAGTTAACTGAAAGTAATTGTACATATAAACTATGTAATACTGCTCGTGACTCCTCAGAACTAATTTTTCCCAATGTTTGTTCCCTATTCGGCTCCTATAAGGCCAAGTTTAGGCCAATCAGGGCTGAAATTTGGCTTTTGGTTAAACTTCCCAATTAAGACTAGAAATAAATTTAATTGATAGTATTTGTCTTAGAAACAATGTAATACTACTGCTGACCTTTTAAAACCACATTTTCCCCATATTTGTTTCCTATTCGGCTCTTATAATGCCAAGTTAGGCCAAATCGGGCTGAAAGTTTGACTTTTGGTCAAACTTTCCAATTAAGACTAGAAATAAGTTTAATTAATAGTATTTGTATATAGAAACTATGTAATACTACTCTCGGATCTTGAAAATAATATTTTCTCCCCGTTTGAGCCTTATGTGGCTCTTATAAGGCCTAGTTTAGGCCAATCAGGGCTGAAAGTTTGATTTTTAGTCAAACTTCTCAATTAAGATTAGAAAAAGTTTAATTAGTAGTATTTATATATATAAACTATGTAATACTACTTAGGCCCTTCAAGACCACGTTTTCACATCATTTGGACCCTACTCGGCTCTTATAAGATCTAGTTCTGACCAATAATGGTTGAAAGTTTGAATTTTAGTCAAACTTCATAATTTAGAGTAAAAATTAGGCTATAATAGTAATGCATATTGAAACTATGTAATACTACTACTCACTATTCAAAATCTTATTTTCTCCCCGATTGGGCTCTATTCCGCTCTTATTAGGCAAGTTCAGGCTAATCGAGGCTAAAAGCTTGACTTTTGTCCAAAATTTTCAATTAAGATTAGAAACAAGGTTAATAAGTAGTAATTATATATAGAAACTATGTAATACTACTCACGACTCTTGAACCCCCTGTTTTCCCCTCGTTTCTCTATTCTGCTCTCATACGGCCTAGTACATGCCAATCGGGGCTGCAAGTTTAACTTTTGGTCAAACTTTCTAATTAAGACCAGAAATAAAGTTAATTAGTAGGAATTAGCAATAGAAACTATGTGATACTATTTCCGGCTCGTGAAAACCATGTTCCCCCCCTGTTTGGGCCCAGCTCTTATAAGATCTAATTCAGACCAATCGGGGAGAAAGTTTGCCTTTTGGTAAAATTCTCAATTAAGACCAGAAATAAAGTTAATTATTAGTATTCGTATATAGAAATAATGTAATACTACTCACAGATCTTAAAAACCATGTCTTCCCCTGTTTGGGCCCTATTTAGCTCTTATAAGGCCTAGTTCAAGTCAATCAAGGCTGAAATTTTAACTGTTGACCAAACTTCCAATTAAGACTAAAAAAAGGTTAATTTATTGCATTTGTATAAAAAACTACGTAATACTACTTATGGCTCTAGAAAAATCATGTTTTCTTAACTTTTGAACCCTATTCAGCACTTATAAGGCATACTAAAGTCTAATCGAGACTGAAAGATTGGTTTTTGGTCAAACTTCCCTATTAAGAATTGAAACTAGGTTAATTAGTAGTAATTGTATATTGAAACTATGCAATAATACTCCCGACTCTTGAAAACCACGTTGTCACCCCATTTAGGCCCGTTTGGCTTTTATAAGGCCTAGTTCAAGTCAATCGAGGCTAAAGGATTTAATTTTTGATCAAACTTCCCAATAAAGACTATAAATAAGGTTAATTTTTATTAATTATATATAAAACTATGTAATACAACTCCAATTCATGAAAACCATGATTTCCCCAATTTGGGTCCTATTTGGCTCTTATTAAGGCCTACTTCAGGCCAATCGGGACTGATATTTAACTTTTGGTTAAACGTCCCAAATTAAGACTAGAAAAAAGGTTAATTAGTAGTAATTATATATAGAAACTATGTAATACTACTTTCAGTTCTTAAAAACCAGATTTTCTCTTGTTCAGGCCCTATTCGGCTCTTATAAGGCCTAGTTCAGTCTAATAGGGATTGAAAATTTGAATTTTGATCAAACTTCTCAATTAAGATTAGAAATAAAGTTAATTAGTAGTAATTATATATAGAAACTATGTAATACCACTTGTAGCTCTTAAAAATCACATTTCTCCCTGTTTGAGTCCTATTTAACTCTTATAAGGCTTAATTCAGGCAATCGTGTTGAAAGTTTAACTTTTAATCAAACTTCTCAATTAAGACTAGAAATAAGTTTAATTAGTAGTATTTGTGCATAAAAACTATGTAATATCACTACCAGCTCTTGAGAACCAGTTTTCTTCCCATTTGGGCCCATTCGGCTCTTATATGGCCTAATTCAGGCCAATCGGGGATGAGAGTTTGACTTTTGATCAAATTTCTCAATTAAAAATAGAAACATGGTTAATTAGTAGTAATTTATTTAAAACTATGCAATCAATACTAATCATGGATCTTGAAAACTTTGTTTTCTCCCCGTTTATCCCTGTTCGATTCTTATGAGGCCTAGTTCAGGCCAACGGGGTTAAAAATTTGAGTTTTGATCAAACTTCCTAATTAAGACTAGAAACAAGGTTAATTACTAGTAATTGTATATAGAAATTATGTAATATCACTCATGGCTTTTGTTTCCCTATTTAGGGGCCCTTCGGCTCTTATAAGGCCTAGTTAAGACCAATCAGTATTAAAATTTTGACTTTTCGTTAAACCTCTTAATTAAGACTAGAAATAAAGTTAATCAGTAGTAATTGTATGTAAAAACTATGTAACACTACACACGGCCACTGAAAATCATGTTTTCTCTGTGTTTGGGCCCCATTCGCCTCTTATAAGGCTTAGTTCATACCAATTCGGGCTGAAAGTTTGATTTTGGTCAAACTTCCCAATAAGGACTAGAAATAAGGTTAATTCATAGTAATTCAATATAGAAACTATGTAATACTACTCCCTTCTCTTGAAAATTATGTTTTTCCCTTGTTTGTTCCCTATTCAGCTCTAATAAGACTTACTTTAGGCCAATCAGGGCTGAAAGTTTGACTTTTGGTCAAAATTCTAAGTAAGAATAAAAACATTGAAGGTTTACTTTTGGTCAAACTTCTCAATTAAGATAAGAAATAAGGTTAATTTATAGTAATTGTACCGAGAAACTATGTAATTTTATTCTTCGCTCTTGAAAACCTTATTTTCTCTCTGTTTGGGCTCTACTTTAAGTCAAACTTCCCAATTAAATTAGAAATAAAAATAATTAGTAGTAATTTAATATAGAAACTATGTAATATTACTCCAGCCTCTTGAAAATCATGTTTTTCTCCCCGTTTGGGCCCTATTCGACGCTTATAAGGCCTAGTTTAGGCAATCGGAGCTGAAAGTTTGACTTATTAAGACTAGTAATAATTAATTAGAAGTAATTATATATAGAAACTATGTAATACTACTCCCAGCTCTTGGAAACCACGTTTTCTCCCTGTTTGGGCTCTATTTGACTCTTATAAGGCGTGTTCAGTCTATTCGTGGCTGAAAGTTTGACTTTTGGTCAAACTTCCCAGTTAAGACTAAAAACAAGGTTAATTAATAGTAATTGTACATAGAAACTATGTAATATCACTCATTGAAAAACACCTAGAGGGGGGTGAATAGGTGTTATTGCTAATCTAACAATCTTTTTAAAAACTAAGTATGATGAATGATGCAACGATCTCTCAAAACAAGACTAAGAGCCGAATACCCCGTGAGAGGTTCTGAACTCCTTCCTCCCAATTCCCCTTGAATGGGTTAGAGGTGCGCAATGCAACCTTGTTGTATGAGAATTGATCGAACAAAGCAAAGTATGATGGATGAATAGTGAGATGCACACAATATATCACAAGAATCACAAGCTTGAAATAAAAGCACAAAGGAAGAAACAAGATCACAAGCAAGTAATTGAAAGCAATATAGAGCAATAGAAATTTAAAGCAAGAATAGACACAAGGCAATCGCAAACACAAGATGTTTGTTTCGAGGTTCGAGCCACCGCTACTCCCCGCCTTCACCTCCGTGAAGGGTTTCCACTATCCACCGAGGACACCTTACAATGGTCTACCGAAGACCCGAGCACCGAGCTCCACCAAGTACAATAACCTCTACCGAAGAGGTGTCTCCACAAGAACAAGAAGAGGAACAAGAACAAGAGTGATCACAACAAGATCACCAAACTCTTTTACAACACTCTCACTCTTTTTACAACTTCACTATAGAATGAGTTAGGGATTTTTGGCTCTATGAAGTGTAGTGAGAAAAACTCAGTTGTAGAGATGATTTTGCAAGGGAACACAACTGAAAAATAGCTCAAGAAAGAATTGGAAATGGAGAGCTTAAACACTTTTCTTTTCTCTTTTGAAAACTTTGAAAAACTAGGGGATTTTTCTTAGTGTGTAGTAAGAGAGTCATCTCCTCTATTTATAAGGAGAAAAATAGGTTTAAAACAATTTATTTAGAGCTTATTTGCTCTGAAAAAGAACTGAAAAACCCTGTAAAAGTCTGCCAAAAAACAGATCAAAAAAAAGATTTCAGAATTGCACAAAAGAGGAAAGAGCCGTTGGGCAGCAGTAGGCTTGGCGGTCGACCGGGCCGGTCGACCGCCAGCTCAGCTGGTCAAAGAGCCGTTGGCTCGGGTCTTCTGGCGGTCGACCGCCGGTCGACCCAGAAGACCCGAGAGCAAACCTGCTCTCAGTCTTCCTCTAGCGGTCGACCGGACGGTCGACCCAGAAAACCCGAGAGCACTCCTGCTTTCAGACGGTCGACCGCTCAGTCGACCGTAGGACGTGCACAGACGTGCACGTCCAGTCACAGTGGCCGGTCGACCGGGCCGGTCGGCCGATCAGCCTGAAACAGGAAAAAACAGGGTATTTTTGACTTGAAAAATTTTGCAAAATAATTTTTGACTTTAATGAAACTTAAGTAATATGCTAGTAGGGGTATATAAACAAGATCTAAACAAGGTATTTATTTTTGTAAAATATAGAGTCATGTAAATATATTTTTAAGGCATGAAACCTAATTTAAAAACATGAAAACTTAAATATAAAACACACATTTTAACAAAACCAAATTTTGTGTGTGTGTGTATCCTAGAGCCAATATCCAACACTCAAATTTTAACATTCTAACTCTTACATTGGTTCTAAAGACTTCAAGTTCTTCAAGAAGGGCTTTTCACCATATGATCTTCAACACTTGAGTCTTGAGCCCACTTAGAGTTGTCTTGAGTCCAAAACACTTTCTTTTAGGGTGTAAACCTTTTAGTAGAGTTAGAACCCTGAAACACACTTAAACAATAAGCAATATTAGTACAAATAACTAATATGTTTTGTAATCATCAAAACACACTAAACATGGGTGATTGTAACCTTGGGCCAACAATCTCCCCTTTTTGATGATGACAAAACATATAGGTTATTTAAACAAAATGGAAGAAGAGCTTGGAAAGCTCCCCCTCAAATAATGCTATGTATCAAAAATGTCAAAGAAGAGCTAAATACATAAGGCATTGAAAAACATATAGTTTTGTCAAAAACTCAAATGCAAAACACATAGTTTTATCAAAAACTTAAATGCATCAAAATATACACAATAAACAAACAACATAATCCAAACAAACTCATACTTTTTCTCCCCCTTTTTGTCATACATCAAAAAGTGTTAAACAAATAAGATAAGGAATTTTTCTTTAAGAATCCATAATCCAAACATTCAACTCACCACAAATAAATGAAAATCTAGAATAATCTAGAGGTTTAGTAAAAATATCGGCAAGTTGAAAATCGGTAGAAACATAATCAATATCAATATCACCTTTCTCATAATGATCTCTAAGAAAGTGATACCTAATGTCAATGTGTTTGGTTTTACTATGTTGATTTGCATTCTTTGTCATGTGAATAGTACTAGTATTATCACAAAATATTTTAACATGATCAAAGTGTAAATCATAATCAAGGAGAGTATGTTTCATCCAGAGAACTTGTGCACAACAAGCTCCGGCCGCAACATACTCCGCCTCGGCAGTTGAAAGGGCTACCGAATTTTGCTTTTTGGAAGACCAAGATAAAAGACAATTACCTAAGAATTGACATGTTCCACTTGTGCTCTTCCTATCTACCCTACAACCTGCATAGTCGGCATCCGAAAAAACTCTTCATATCAAATAGTCCGGTTTTCGGATACCACAAACCCATTTCAATAGTGCCCTTAAGGTATTTAATTATGCGTTTTACCGCTACTAAATGAGACTCCTTAGGACATGATTGAAAACGAGCACAAAGACAAACGGAAAACATGATATCCGGCCTACTAGCCGTCAAATACAATAAGCTACCTATCATGCTATGATAAACTTTAATGTCTACACTTTTACCTTGTTCATCCTTATCAAGCTTGGTAGTTGTTGCCATGGGAGTTTTGCTCACTTTAGATCCTTCAAGCCCGAACCTTTTGATGAGTTCCTTTGTGTACTTGGCTTGATTGATGAAGATCCCATCCGTCCTTTGCTTGATTGGAGTCCAAGGAAATAGTTGAGCTCCCCCATCATAGACATTTCAAATTCATCCTTCATGCATGATTTAAAAGCTGGCAAAGAGATTCATTAGTAGAACCAAAAATAATGTCATCAACATAAATTTGCACAATAAGAATATCTTTTTCTACATGTTTTGTAAACAAAGTTGTGTCAATTTTACCTTTCTTAAAACCATTTGAAATCAAAAATGAAGAAAGTCTTTCATACCAAGCCCTAGGGGCTTGTTTTAAACCATAAAGAGCTTTATCTAATTTAAATACAAAATCCGGATGTGTAGGATCAACAAACCCGGGGGGTTGTTCAACATACACCTCCTCTTCAATAAAACCATTTAGAAAAGCACTTTTAACATCCATTTGAAACAATTTAAAATCTTTATATGAGGCAAATGCTAGTGTCATCCGTATGGCTTCAAGCCGTGCTACGGGTGCAAAGGTTTCTTCAAAATTGATTCCTTCGATTTGAGTGTAACCTTGGGCAACTAACCTAGCTTTATTCCTAACAACGTTACCCGATTCATCCAACTTGTTCTTAAAGATCCACTTAGTACCAATTGTTGGTCTATCGTGGGGCCTAGGAACAAGGTGCCAAACTTGGTTGCGCTCAAATTGATTGAGCTCCTCTTGCATGGCTAGCAACCAATATGAATCGGCCTCGGCTTCGAGGACGTTCTTGGGTTCAACATGAGAAATAAATGCATAATGTCCACAATAGTCATGAAGTTTAGAGCGAGTGGTTACCCCTTTTGATACTTCACCTATGACGAGGTCCTTGGGATGATAAGGATTGTATCTCCAACCCTTTGGAAGTTGTTGAGTAGGCTCCACTTCATTTGTTTGATTTTCATTTCCTTGAGCCTCTTCTACTTTAGCTTCACTTCCTTAATCATCCTTTGGCTTGTCTCCCATAGTAGTAGTATCCTCCAAGGTCACTTTCTCCAAGCCTTCATCCAAAGCATCTATTTCTACAACATTCTTAACAAACAAGTTAGATTCTTCAAACTTAGCATGTATAGATTCCTCAATAGTCAAGGATGATTTATTGAAGATTCTATAAGCCTTACTTGTATTAGAATAACCAACAAAAATTGCCTCATAAGCTTTAGCATCAAATTTTCCTAAATATCTTTTGTATTTAAAACAAAACATTTACATCCAAAAACCTTGAAATATGAAACATTTGATTTTCTAGAAAAGTACATTTCAAAAGAAGTCTTTGAAGTATTTTATACAAGAAAACACGATTTGATATATTGCATGATGTATTTACGGCCTCGGCCCACAAATAATGTGGTAGACCATATTCACTTAGCATTGTCCTAGCCATCTCTTGTAAAGTTCGATTTTTCCGTTCAACTACTCCATTTTGTTGTAGAGTTCTAGGACAAGAAAGTTCATGCTTAATTCCATGTTCTTCAAAAAAAGTGGTAAAGGGTTGGTTAATGAATTCACCTCCTCTATCACTTCTTATTCTTAAAATCGAAACATTTTTTCTTTTTCAACTCTTTTCTTAAAAGTTTGGAAATACGAAAATGCTTGATTTTTGTGTTCAAGAAAGAAAACCCAAGTAAAACGTGAAAAATCATCAACCAAAACAAATGCAAATCTATTCCCACTTAGACTTTTGGTTTGTGTAGGGCCAAATAGATCCATATGGATTAACTCCAAAGGACGTGATGTCATGATATCCTAATTGACTTGAAAGAAGATTTAGTTTGTTTCCCAAATTGACATGCGTCACAAACTCGGTCCTTTTCAAAGCTCAAACAAGGAATACCTTTCACCATTTCCTTTGTGTTTAACCTAGATATGTGGTCAAAAGAAATATGGCCTAATCTTCTATGCCACAACCAAGAGTCGTCATCGAGGGCTTTTAAACAAGTAATATTACAAGACATATTAGACATATCTATCATATAAACATTACTTTCACGAAAACCGGAAAACACACAAGTATTAGAAATTCTATCAATTACTTTACAAGCTATAAGATCAAAAACAACATCAAAACTTTTATCACAAAGTTGACTAACACTCAAGAGGTTATGCTTGAGTCCATCAACTAAAACTACATTTTCAATTAAAGGGGATGTGCCGAGTTTTACATTACCAATACCGATGATTTTACCCTTGGCATCATCTCCGAAGGTGACGGTGCCACCTTCATGGTATCTTGATAGGGTTGCAAAGTTGTTGATGTCCCAAGTCATGTGCCTTGAGCAACCACTATCAAGATACCACAATCCTCTACGTCGTTGGGCTTTGGAAGGTACCTATATCATTTAACAAAATTGTTGACTTTGGTACCCAAACTTTCTTGGGTCCTTGAAAGTTAGTGTTTCGAACCCATACATTATGATAAGATGCACTTAGTCTATCATAGCAAAAATTGGCTAAGTGTCCTTTCCGCCCACAATGTGAACATGAGAACACTCTCCCATACATGAATGCATGATGTGTGTGTGAAGTGTGAGCATGCTTTGGGGGTTTGCCACGATGCAAAGGTTGTGTGGTATGAACATGAGCATGAGCATGGTGAACATTTTTCTTAGGGGCTTGTTTCTTAGGAAACATGGCCTCTATCTTCTTCTTATCAAACTCACAATTTTTTAAAACAATTCCCAATGTATTCTTTTTCAAGCATGGAAATCTCATTAGAATCAACTAGTGGGGACTTGCCTTTACAAGAAATCTTATACTTGTCAAAATCTTTTTGAGTGGAAACAAGAGTGGAAAGTAATTCATCCTTTTCTTTAGAAATAGTAAAGACTTGAAGATTAAGAGATTCATTTTCTTTTTCATTTTTAAATACTTTTCTTTAGGGAATCATAATTATGTGATAGTTCTACAAAAGCTTCTCCTAGTTCATCCATGGAAAGTTCATCATTAAGAGAAGTGGAAGGGGTTACCTTGCTTGTGCTTTCATTAGCCATGAAGCACATGTTGGCGGTATCAATCTCCTCCTCGGATTCGCTCTCGGAATCCCATGTAGCTTTCATTGCCTTCTTCTTGTGAGGCTTCTTGGAGGTGGAGGGCTTCACTTTATCCGGACACTCCGCCACAATGTGTCCCGGCCTTTGACAATTGAAGCAAATAATCTTCCTTTCTTCTTTACCTCCTTGCCATCTCCTTCTTCCTTGAAATTTAGCCTTGTTGTACATCCTCCGGACGTTCTTCACAAGAAGTGAGAGCTCTTCGTCATCTTCTTCTTCATCGTCTTCGTCGGAGTGTGTGGATTGACTTTTGAAGGCTATAGTCTTCTTCTTGGAAGGAGCCATGTCCTCCCTCACTTTCCTCTCCATCTCATGGGTTTTGAGGTTCCCAATGAGACCAATTAGCTCCATCTCCTCCTTGTCATTGAGTTACTTCAAGGTTGTTGCTTTTACTTCCCATGAAGGAGGAAGAGCCCGGATGATCTTTCTTACTCTTTGATCGTTGTCGATAGCATCACCTAGAGAAGAAAGTCCATTAGTGATCTTTGTAAATCTTGTGACCATATCATCTATGGTTTCATTTTCTTGCATGCAAAAATTCTCATATTGGGACCGAAGAAGGTCAATCTTAGCCCTCTTCACTTGTGAGGTCCCTTCATGTGTGACTAGCAAATGTGTTCAAATTTCATATGCGGACTTGCAATGAATAACTCTAGCTATGTCATCATCATTAAGGGCTTGAAGTAGTGCATAGTAAGCCCTAGCATTGGCATCAAATTCTTTGGTCTCTATTTCGGACCAAGTGGATTCATCACCGGGGGGTGCACTAAAAGGTTTGGTCACGGCCTTTGCAACTCGACTACCTAGAGATTGCAAGAAAACGGTCATCTTAACCTTCCATATGGGAAAGTTAAGTCCATCAAACTTAGGGGGTGTCTTAATACCATCGGCCATCTTTACTAAGTGAGAATATGAATGAAATGATTAGCAAAATTAGGATCTCTCTAAGGTTGTTAAGCCAAATCCTAGAGTCCAAGCCCTGATACCAATTGAAAAACACCTAGAGGGGGGGTGAATAGGTGTTATTGCTAATCTAACAATCTTTTTAAAAACTAAGTATGATGAATGATGCAACGATCTATCAAAACAAGACTAAGAGCTGAATACCCCGTGAGAGGTTCTGAACTCCTTCCTCCCAATTCCCCTTGAATGGGTTAGAGGTGCGCAATGCAACCTTGTTGTATGAGAATTGATCGAACAAAGAAAAGTATAATGGATGAATAGTGAGATGCACACAATATATCACAAGAATCACAAGCTTGAAATAAAAGCACAAAGGAAGAAACAAGATCACAAGCAAGTAATTGAAAGCAATATAGAGCAATAGAAATTTAAAGCAAGAATAGACACAAGGCAATCACAAACACAAGATGTTTGTTTCGAGGTTCGAGCCACCGCTCTACTCCCCGCCTTCACCTCCGTGAAGGGTTTCCACTATCCACCGAGGACACCTTACAATGGTCTACCGAAGACCCGAGCACCGAGCTCCACCAAGTACAATAACCTCTACCGAAGAGGTGTCCCACAAGAACAAGAAGAGGAACAAGAACAAGAGTGATCACAACAAGATCACCAAACTCTTTACAACACTCTCACTCTTTTTACAACTTCACTATAGAATGAGTTAGGGATTTTTGGCTCTATGAAGTGTAGTGAGAAAAACTCAGTTGTAGAGATGATTTTGCAAGGGAACACAACTGAAAAATAGCTCAAGAAAGAATTGGAAATGGAGAGCTTAAACACTTTTCTTTTCTCTTTTTGAAAACTTTGAAAACTAGGGGATTTTCTTAGTGTGTAGTAAGAGAGTCATCTCCTCTATTTATAGGGAGAAAAATAGGTTTAAAACAATTTATTTAGAGCTTATTTGCTCTGAAAAAGAACTGAAAAACCCTGTTAAAGTCTGCCAAAAAACAGATCAAAATACAGATTTCAGAATTACACAAAAGAGGAAAGAGCCGTTGGGCAGCAGCAGGCTTGGCAGTCGACCGGGCCGGTCGACCGCCAGCTCAGCTGGTCAAAGAGCCGTTGGCTCGGGTCTTCTGGCGGTCGACCGGCCGGTCGACCCAGAAGACCCGAGAGCAAACCTGCTCTCAGTCTTCCTCTAGCGGTCGACCGGACGGTTGACCCAGAAAACCCGAGAGCACTCCTGCTCTCAGACGGTCGACCGCTCGGTCGACCGTAGGACGTGCACAGACGTGCACGTCCAGGCACAGTGGCCGGTCGACCGGGCCGGTCGGCTGGTCAGCCTGAAACAGGAAAAACAAGGTATTTTTGACTTGAAAAATTTTGCAAAATAATTTTTGACTTTAATGAAACTTAAGTAATATGCTAGTAGGGGTATATAAACAAGATCTAAACAAGGAATTTATTTTTGTAAAATATAGAGTCATGTAAATATATTTTTAAGGCATGAAACCTAATTTAAAAACATGAAAACTTAAATATAAAACACACATTTTAACAAAACCAAATTTTGTGTGTGTGTATCCTAGAGCCAATATCCAACACTCAAACTTTAACATTCTAACTCTTACATTGGTTCTAAAGACTTCAAGTTCTTCAAGAAGGGCTTTTCACCATATGATCTTCAACACTTGAGTCTTGAGCCCACTTAGAGTTGTCTTGAGTCCAAAACACTTTCTTTTAGGGTGTAAACCTTTTAGTAGGTTAGAACCCTGAAACACACTTAAACAATAAGCAATATTAGTACAAATAACTAATATGTTTTGTAATCATCAAAACACACTAAACATGGGTGATTGTAACCTTGGGCCAACACTCTGAAAACCACATTTCCCCTGGCTTGGGCCGTATTTGGCTCTTATAAGTCTTAGTTCAGGCCAATTTGAGCTGAAAATTTGACTTTCGATCAAACTTTCCAATTAAGACAAGAAACAAAGTTAATAAGTAGTTGTACATAGAAACTATGTAGTACTACTCTCGGCTCTTGAAAACTATATTTTCTTCCTATATAGGCCTTATTCGGCTCTAATAAGGCCTAATTCATGCCAACCAGAGCTGAAAGTTTAAGTTTTAGTCAAACTTCTCAATTAAGATTAGAAATAAGGTTAATCAGTGGTATTTGTACATAAAACTATGTAACACCCCTCCCGCCTCTTGAGAACCAATTTTCTCCCCGTTTGGGCCTTATTCCGCTCTTATATGGCGTAGTTCAGGCCAATCGGGGATGGAAGTTTTACTTTTGATCAAATTTCCCAAGAAATAGGGTTAATTAGTAGTAATTTACTTTAAAACTATGTAATACTACTCTTGAAAACTATGCTTTCTCCCCGTTTAGACCCCATTCGGTTATTATGAGGACTAGTGCAGGCCAATGGGGTTGAAAGTTTGGCTTTTGGTCAAATTTTCGAATTAAGACCTGACACGAGGTTAATTAATAGTACTTGTATATAGAAACAATGAATGCCACTCACGGCTCTTGAAAACAAATTTTTAACCCGTTTAGGCCCTCTTCGGCCCTTATATGGCCGAGTTAAGGCCAATCGGGGCTGAAATTTTTACTTTTGGTCTTTTGGTTAAACATCCTAATTAAGACTAGAAAAAAGGTAAATTAGTAGTAATTTTATGTAAAAACTATGTAAACTACTCACGGCAGTTGAAAAACATGTTTTCTCCCCATTTGGGCCCGATTCGCCTCTCATAAGGTCTAGTTCAGGCCAATCTGGGCTGAAAGTTTGACTTTTGGTCAAACTCCCAAATAAGAATTAGAAATAAAGTTAATTCGTAATAATTCTACATAGAAACTATGCAATACTACTCCCGTCTCTTGTAAACCACATTCCCCCTGTTTTTTCCTTATTCAGCTCTTACAAGGCATAGTTTAGGCTAATCTGGGCTGAAAGTTTGACTTTTGGTTAAACTTTTCAATTAAGGACAGGAAAAAGTTTTCTCCCTGTTTTGGCCCTATTTGGCACTATATTGCCTACTTCAGGCCATTCGAGGATGAAAGTTTGACTTTTGGTCAAACTTTCCAGTTAAGACTAGAAATAAATTTAATTGATAGTATTTGTACATAAACTATGTAATACAACTCCTGGCTCTTGAGAAACACACTTTCTTCCTGTTGTGGACCTATTCGGCTCTTATAAGGCCTACCTCAGGCTAATCGGGACTGAAAATCACTTTTAGTCAAACTTCCCAATAAAGACCATAGAAATAAGGTTAAGTGGTAGTAATTGTCCATAGTAACTATGTAATACTACTCTTAACTCTTAAGAACCAAGTTTTCCCATGTTTTTCCTTATTCGGCTCTTATAAGCCTGATTTAGGCCAAGCGGGGCTGAAAGTTTTACTTTTAATCAAACTTCTCAATTAAGACTAAAAGTAAGTTTAATTTATATATTTACACATGAAATTATGTAATTCCACTCCTGGCTCTTGAAATCATGTTTTCTCCTCGTTTAGGCTTTATTCTGCAATAAGGCCTAATTCTCGCTAATCGGGGCTAAAAGTTTGAATTGATTTTGGTTTTAAACTTTCCAATTAAGATTAGAAAAAGGTTATCTAGTCATAAATTATATATAGAAATGACGTAATACCACTCAGGACTCTTGAAAACCAAGTTTTCTCCTCGTTTTAGCCCTATTCGGCTCTTATAAGGCCTAGTTCAGACCACCGAGGCTGAAAGTTTGACTTTTGGTCAAAGTTCCCAATTAAGATTAGAAATATTGTTAATTGGTAGTATTTGTGTATAGAAACTATGTAATACCATTTCCAGCTATTGAGAACCATATGTTCTATCCGTTTGGGCCCTACTCGGCTCTTATATGGCCAATTTCAGGCCAATCGGGGATGAATGATTGACTTTTGCTTAAACTTCATAATTAAGACTAGAAACAAGGTTAATTGAAAGTAATTATACATAAACTCTGTGCAATACTACTCTCGGCTCCTAAGAACCATGTTTTCTCCTTATTTGGGCCCTAATGGGCTCGTATAAGGCTTAGCTCAAGGCACTCAGGGCTGAAAGTTTGGCTTTTGGTCAAATTTCACAATTAAAACTAGATACAAGTTTTAATAATAGTAACTGTACATTAAAACTATGTGTTACTACTCCCGGTTGTTGAAAACCAAACTTTCTCCATGTTTTTTCCTTATTCGGCTTTTATTAGGCCTAGTTCAGGCCAATCGGGGCCGAAAAGTTTTTGGTCAAACTTTCCAATTAAGACTAGAAAAAAGCTTAATTGGTAGTAATTATACATAGAAACAATCTAATACTACTCTCGGCTCTTCAGAATCACATTTTTACCCCATTTGGGCGATACTCGGCTCTAATAAGGCAGAAGGCCAATCAGACTGAAAGTTTGACTTTTGGTCAAACTTCCCAATTAATACTAGAAACAATGTTAGTTGGAAGTAATTAAACATAAAAGCTATATAATACTAATCCCAGCTCTTGAGAACCACGTTTTTCCCATGTTTGTTCTTAATTCAGCTCTTATAAAGGCCTGTTTAGGCCAATCAGGGCTGAAAGTTTGGCTTTTTGGTAATACTTCCAAATTAAGACTATAAATTAGTTTAATTGATAGTTATTTTTATATAGAAACTATGTAATACCACTCTCGGCTTTTGAAAAGCACGTTGTCTCCTAGTTTAGGCCCTATTCGGCTCTTATAAGGCCTAGTTCTGGCCAATCGAGGCTTAAAGTTTGACTTTGGTCAAACATTCCAATTAAGACTAGAAGTATGATTAATTGGTAGTATTTGTACATAGAAACTAAATAATACAACTCATGGCTATTGACAACCATGTTTTCTCCCTGTTTGGGCCTTATTCGACTCTTACATGGCTTAGCTCAGACCAATCAGGGATAAATGTTTGAAGTTTTGTCAAACTTCTTAATTGACACTAGAAACAAGGTCAATTGGAAGTAACTGTACATAGAAACTATGTAATACTACTACCGGCTCTTGAAAACCACGTTTTATTCTTATTCGGGCCCTACACGGCTCTTATAAGGCCTAGTTCAGACAATCAGGGTTGAACCTTGGCTTTTAGTCAAACTTCTTATTTAAGACTAAAAGTAAGCTTAATTTGTAGTAATTATACATAGAAACTATGTAATGTCACTCTAGCTCTTGAAAATCACGTTTTCCCCATGTTTATTCTTTATTCGGCTCTTAGAAGGCCCAAATCAGCCGAATCGGGGCTGAAGGTTTGTCTTTTAGTCAAACTTTCTAATGAAGACTAGAAATAAGATTAGTTGGTAGTATTTGTACATAGAAATTATGTAATACCACTCTCGGGTCTTAAAAACCAGGTTTTCTCCCCGTTTGGGCCCTATCGGCTCTTATATATGGCCTAGTTTTAAACCAATCAGGGCTGAAAGTTTAATTTTTTATCAAACTTCCTAATTATTACTAGAAATTAGGTTAATTGATAGAATTTATATATTGAAACTACGTAATACCACTCCTGTCTCTTAAGAACGAAGTTTTCTTCCTGTTTTGGCCCTATTCGGCTCTTATATGCCCTAAAGAACAATATTTTCTTCCTAGTTCAGGCCAATCGCTAATGAAAGTTTGACTTTTAGTTAAATATACAAATTATGACTATAAATAAGGTTAAGTGGTAGTAATTGTACATAAATATTATGTAATACTACTCCCGGATCTTGAGAACAACGTTTTCCCATGTTTGGGCCTTACTCGGCTCTTATAAGGCATAGTTTAGGCCCATCACGATTGAAAGTTTGGTTTTTGGTCAAACTTCCAATTAAGACTAGAAATAAGTTTAATTGATAGTATTTGTACATAGAAACTATGTAACACCACTCTCGGCTCTTTAAAATCATATTTTCTCCCTGTTTAGGCCCCTATTTGGCTCTTAAGGCCTATTTTAGGCTATTCGGGGCTGAAAGTTTGAATTGTGACCAAACTTCCCAATTAGGACTAAAAACAACGTAATTGGTATTATTTATACATAGAAACTATTTAATAATTCAGGCCAATCAGGGATGATCTTGATAACCACGTTTTCTCCCCGTTTGCGTTCTATTAGGCTCTTATGTGGCCTAATTCAGGCCAATCAGGGATGAACTTTTTGATTAAACTTTCTAATTTAGGCTAGAAGAAGGTTAATTGGTAGTAATTGTATATAAAAACTATAAAATAATACTCTCAGCTCTTGAGAACTACATTTTCTCCCCTTTAAGCCTTACTCGGCTCTTATAAAGCCTAATTCAGGCCAATCAGGGACAAAAGTTTGACTTTTTGTTAAACTTTTTAATTAATAATAGAAACAAAGTTATTTGAAAGTAATTGTACATATAAACTATGTAATACTGCTCGTGACTCCTCAGAACCAATTTTTCCTAATGTTTGTTCCCTATTCGGCTCCTATAAGGCCAAGTTTAGGCAATCAGGGCTGAAATTTGGCTTTTGGTTAAACTTTCAAATTAAGACTAGAAATAAATTTAATTGATAGTATTTGTGCTTAAAACAATGTAATATTACTGCTGAATCTTGAGAACCACATTTTCTCCATATTTGTTTCCTATTCGGCTCTTATAAGGCCTAGTTAGGCCAAATCGGGCTGAACGTTTGATTTTTGGTCAAACTTTCCAATTAAGGATAGGAAAAAGGTTAATTTGTATTTGCACATAGAAATAATGTAATACCATTCTCGGCTCTTGAAAATAAAATTTTCTCCCTGTTTTGGCCGTATTTAGCTCTTATATGGCCTACTTTAGGCCATTCGGGGATGAAAGTTTAACTTTTGGTCAAACTTTTCAGTTAAAACTAGAAATAAATTTAATTGATAGTATTTGTACATAAACTATGTAATACAACTTCTGGCTCTTGAGAAACACACTTTCTCCCTTTTGTGGACTTATTCAGCTCTTATAAGGCCTAGCTCAGGCTAATCGGGACTGCAAGTCACTTTTAGTCAAACTTCCCAATAAAGACCATAGAAATGAGGTTAAGTGGTTGTAATTATCCATAGTAACTATGTAATACTACTCGTAACTCTTAAGAACCAAGTTTTCCCCATGTTTGTTCCCTATTCGGCTCTTATAAGCCTGATTTAGGCCAAGCGGGGCTGAAAGTTTTACTTTTAATCAAACTTCTCAATTAAGACTAAAAGTAAGTTTAATTTTTATATTTGCACATGAAAATTATGTAATCCACACCTGGCTCTTGAAATCATGTTTTCTCCTCGTTTAGGCTTTATTCTGTAATAAGGTCTAATTCTCGCTAATCGGGGCTGAAAGTTTGACTTGATTTTTGGTTAAACTTTCCAATTAAGATTAGAAAAAGGTTAACTAGTCGTAAATTGTATATAGAAACGATGTAATACCACTCACGACTCTTGAAAACCAAGTTTTCTCCCCGATTTGGCCCTATTCGGCTCTTATAAGGCCTAATTCAGAGCAACCTGGACTGAAAGTTTGACTTTTGGTCAAGTTCCCAATAAGATTAGAAATATTGTTAATTGGTAGTATTTGTACATAAAAACTATGTAATACCATTTCCGGCTATTGAGAACCATATTTTCTATCCGTTTGGGCCCTACTCGGCTCTTATATCGCCAATTTCAGGCAAATCGGGGATGAATGATTGACTTTTGGTCAAACTTCATAATTAAGACTAGAAACAAGGTTAATTGAAAGTAATTATACATAAAATCTGTGTAATACTACTCTCGACTCTTAAGAATCATGTTTTCTCCCTGTTTGAGCCCTATGTGGCTCTTATAAGGCCTAGTTTAGGCCAATCAGGGCTGAAAGTTTGATTTTAGTCAAACTTCTCAATTAAGATTAGAAAAAAGTTTAATTAGTAGTATTTATATATATAAACTATGTAATACTACTTAGGCTCTTCAAGACCACGTTTTCACATCATTTGGACTCTACTCGGCTTTTATAAGACCTAGTTCTGACCAATAATGGTTGAAAGTTTGAATTTTAGTCAACTTCATAATTTAGAGTAAAAATTAGGCTATAATAGTAATGCATATTGAAACTATGTAATACTACTACTCACTATTCAAAATTTTATTTTCTCCCCGATTGGGCTCTATTCCGCTCTTATTAGGCATGTTCAGGCTAATCGAGGCTAAAAGCTTGACTTTTGTCCAAAATTTTCAATTAAGATTAGAAACAAGGTTAATAAGTAGTAATTGTATATAGAAACTAAGTAATACTACTCACGACTCTTGAACCCCCTGTTTTCCACTCGTTTCTCTATTCTGCCCTCATACGGCCTAGTACATGCCAATCGGGGCTGAAAGTTTAACTTTTGGTCAAACTTTCTAATTAAGACCAGAAATAAAGTTAATTAGTAGGAATTAGCAATAGAAACTATGTGATACTATTCCCGGCTTGTGAAAACCATGTTTCCCCCCTGTTTGGGCCCGGCTCTTATAAGATCTAATTCAGACCAATCGGGGAGAAAGTTTGCCTTTTGGTAAAATTCTCAATTAAGACCAGAAATAAAGTTAATTATTATTATTCGTATATAGAAATAATGTAATACTACTCACAGATCTTAAAAACCATGTCTTCCCCCTGTTTGGGCCCTACTTAGCTCTTATAAGGCCTAATTCAAGTCAATCAAGGCTGAAATTTTGACTGTTGACCAAACTTCCAATTAAGACTAAAAAAAGGTTAATTTATTGCATTTGTATAAAAAACTACGTAATACTACTTATGGCTCTTGAAAAATCATGTTTTCTTAACTTTTGAACCCTATTCAACACTTATAAGGCATACTAAAGTCTAATCGAGACTGAAAGATTGGTTTTTGGTCAAACCTCCCTATTAAGAATTGAAACTAGGTTAATTAGTAGTAATTGTATATTGAAACTATGCAATAATACTCCCGACTCTTGAAAACCACGTTGTCACCCTATTTAGGCCCGTTTGGCTCTCATAAGGCCTAGTTCAAGTCAATCGAGGCTAAAGGATTTGATTTTTGATCAAACTTCCCAATAAAGACTATAAATAAGGTTAATTTTTATTAATTATATATAAACTATGTAATACAACTCCCAATTCATGAAAACCATGTTTTCCCAATTTGGGTCCTATTTGGCTCTTATTAAGGCCTACTTCAGGCCAATCG
The DNA here is from genome assembly GCA_038442645.1 of Agave tequilana. Taxonomy (NCBI): domain Eukaryota; kingdom Viridiplantae; phylum Streptophyta; class Magnoliopsida; order Asparagales; family Asparagaceae; genus Agave; species Agave tequilana. The sequence goes on along the minus strand of JAVJIF010001799.1, from coordinate 100,648 downwards.
GGACTGATATTTAACTTTTGGTTAAACTTCCCAAATTAAGACTAGAAAAAAGGTTAATTAGTAGTAATTATATATAGAAACTATGTAATACTACTTCCAGTTCTTGAAAACCAGATTTTCCCTTGTTCAGGCCCTATTCGGCTCTTATAAGGCCTAGTTCAGTCTAATAGGGACTGAAAATTTGAATTTTAATCAAACTTCTCAATTAAGATTAGAAATAAAGTTAATTAGTAGTAATTATATATAGAAACTATGTAATACCACTTGTAGCTCTTAAAAATCAAATTTCTCCCTGTTTGAGTCCTATTTAACTCTTATAAGGCCTAATTCAGGCCAATCGGGTTAAAAGTTTAACTTTTAATCAAACTTCTCAATTAAGACTAGAAATAAGTTTAATTAGTAGTATTTGTGCATAAAAACTATGTAATATCACTACCAGCTCTTGAGAGCCAGTTCTTCCCATTTGGGCCCATTCGGCTCTTATATGGCCTAATTCAGGCCAATCGGGGATGGGAGTTTGACTTTTGATCAAATTTCTCAATTAAAAATAGAAACATGGTTAATTAGTAGTAATTTACTTAAAACTATGTAATACTAATCATGGATCTTGAAAACTTTATTTTCTCCCCGTTTATCCCTGTTCAATTCTTATGAGGGTTCAGGCCAACGGGGTTAAAAATTTGAGTTTTGATCAAACTTCCTAATTAAGACTAGAAATAAGGTTAATTACTAGTAATTGTATATAGAAATTATGTAATATCACTCATGGCTTTTGTTTCCCTATTTAGGGCCCTTCGGCTCTTATAAGGCCTAGTTAAGACCAATCAGGATTGAAATTTTGACTTTTCGTTTAACCTCTTAATTAAGACTAGAAATAAGGTTAATCAGTAGTAACTGTATGTAAAAATTATGTAACACTACTCACGGCTACTGAAAATCATGTTTTCTCTGTGTTTGGGCCTATTCGCCTCTTATAAGGCTTAGTTCATACCAATTCGGGCTGAAAGTTTGATTTTGGTCAAACTTCCCAATAAGGACTAGAAATAGGGTTAATTCATAGTAATTCAATATAGAAACTATGTAATACTACTCCCTTCTCTTGAAAATTATGTTTTTCCCTTGTTTGTTCCCTATTCAGCTCTAATAAGACTTACTTTAGGCCAATCAGGGCTGAAAGTTTGACTTTTGGTCAAAATTCTAAGTAAGAATAAAAACATTGAAGGTTTACTTTTGGTCAAACTTCTCAATTAAGATAAGAAATAAGGTTAATTTATAGTAACTGTACCGAGAAATATGTAATTTTATTCTTGGCTCTTGAAAACCTTATTTTCTCCCTGTTTGGGCTCTACTTTAAGTCAAACTTCCCAATTAAATTAGAAATAAAAATAATTAGTAGTAATTTAATATAGAAACTATGTAATATTACTCCAGCCTCTTGAAAATCATGTTTTCTCCCCGTTTGTTTGGGCCCTATTCGACGCTTATAAGGCCTAGTTTTAGGCAATCGGAGCTGAAAGTTTGACTTATTAAGACTAGAAATAATTAATTAGAAGTAATTGTATATAGAAACTATGTAATACTACTCCCAGCTCTTGGAAACCACGTTTTCTCCCTGTTTGGGCTCTATTTGACTCATATAAGGCGTGTTCAGTCTAATCGTGGCTGAAAGTTTGACTTTTGGTTAAACTTCCAGTTAAGACTAAAAACAAGGTTAATTAATAGTAATTGTACATAGAAACTATGTAATATCACTCATGGCTCTTGAAAAACCACATTTCCCCCGGCTTGGGCCGTATTTGGCTCTTATAAAGTCTTAGTTCAGGCCAATTTGAGCTGAAAATTTGACTTTCGATCAAACTTTCCAATTAAGACAAGAAACAAAGTTAATAAGTAGTTGTACATAGAAACTATGTAGTAGTACTACTCTGGCTCTTGAAAACTATGTTCTTCCTATATAGGCCTTATTCGGCTCTAATAAGGCCTAATTCATGCCAACCAGAGCTGAAAGTTTAAGTTTTAGTCAAACTTCTCAATTAAGATTAGAAATAAGGTTAATCAGTGGTATTTGTACATAAAAAACTATATAACACCACTCCCGCCTCTGAGAACCAATTTCTCCCGTTTGGGCCTTATTCCGCTCTTATATGGCGTAGTTCAGGCCAATCGGGGATGGAAGTTTTACTTTTGATCAAATTTCCGAAGAAATAGGGTTAATTAGTAGTAATTTACTTTAAAACTATGTAATACTACTCTTGAAAACTATGTTTTCTCCCCGTTTAGACCCCATTCAGTTATTATGAGGACTAGTGCAGGCCAATGGGGTTGAAAGTTTCGCTTTTGGTCAAATTTCCCAATTAAGACTTGACACGAGGTTAATTAATAGTACTTGTATATAGAAACAATGAATGCCACTCACGGCTCTTGAAAACAAATTTTTAACCCTTTTAGGCCCTCTTCGGCCTTATATGGCCGAGTTAAGGCCAATCGGGGCTGAAATTTTTACTTTTGGTCTTTTGGTTAAACATCCTAATTAAGACTAGAAAAAAGGTAAATTAGTAGTAATTTTATGTAAAAACTATGTAAACTACTCATGGCAGTTGAAAAACATGTTTTCTCCCCATTTGGGCCCGATTTGCCTCTCATAAGGCCTAGTTCAGGCCAATCTGGGCTGAAAGTTTGACTTTTTGTCAAACTCCCAAATAAGAATTAGAAATAAAGTTAATTCGTAGTAATTCTACATAGAAACTATGCAACTACTCCTGTCTCTTGAAAACCACATTTCCCCCTGTTTTTTCCTTATTCAGCTCTTACAAGGCATATTTTAGGCTAATCTGGGCTGAAAGTTTGACTTTTGATCAAACTTTCCAATTAAGTACAGGAAAAAGGTTAATTTGTATTTGTACATAGAAATAATGTAATACCACTCTCGGGTCTTGATAATAAAGTTTTCTCCCTGTTTTGGCCCTATTTGGCTCTATATGGCCTACTTCGGCCATTCGGGGATGAAAGTTTGACTTTTGGTCAAACTTTTCAGTTAAGATTAGAAATAAATTTAATTGATAGTATTTATACATAAACTATGTAATACAACTCCTGGCTCTTGAGAAACACACTTTCTCCCTGTTGTGGACCTATTCGGCTCTTATAAGGCCTAGTCAGGCTAATCGGGACTGAAAGTTACTTTTAGTCAAACTTCCTAATAAAGACCATAGAAATGAGGTTAAGTGGTAGTAATTGTCCATAGTAACTATGTAATACTACTCTTAACTCTTAAGAACCAAGTTTTCTCCATGTTGTTCCCTATTCGGCTCTTATAAGCCGGATTTAGGCCAAGCGGGGCTGAAAGTTTTACTTTTAATCAAACTTCTCAATTAAGACTAAAAGTAACTTTAATTTATATATTTGCACATGAAAATTATGTAATCCACACCTGGCTCTTGAAATCATGTTTTCCCTTGTTTAGGTATTATTCTGCAATGAGGCCTAATTCTCGCTAATCGGGGCTGAAAGTTTGACTTGATTTTTGTTAAGCTTTCCAATTAAGATTAGAAAAAGGTTAACTAGTCGTAAATTGTATATAGAAACGATGTAATACCACTCACGACTCTTGAAAACCAAGTTTTCTCCCCGTTTTGGCCCTATTCGGCTCTTATAAGGCTAGTTCAGAGCAACCGGGACTGAAAGTTTGACTTTTGGTGAAAGTTCCCAATTAAGATTAGAAATATTGTTAATTGGTAGTATTTGTACAAAAACTATATAATCCCATTTTCGGCTATTAAGAACCATATTTTCTATCCGTTTGGGCCCTACTCGGCTCTTATATGGCCAATTTCAGGCCAATCGGGGATGAATGATTGACTTTGGTCACACGTCATAATTAAGACTAGAAACAAGGTTAATTGAAAGTAATTATACATAAAATCTGTGTAATACTACTCTCGACTCTTAAGAACCATGTTTTCTCCCTGTTTGGGCCCTAATGGGCTCGTATAAGGCTTAGCTCAAGCCAATCAGGGCTGAAAGTTTAGCTTTTGGTCAAATTTCAAAATTAAAACTAGATACAAGTTTTATTAATAGTAACTGTACCTAAAAACAAGGTAAATTGGTATTATTTATAAATAGAAACTATTTAATAAGACTCACGGCTCTCGAAAATATATTTTCTCCCCGTTTAGAACCTATTTGGCTCTTATAAAGCCAAGTCCAAAATAGTTTGGGTTGAAAGTTTGACTTTTGATCAATCTTCTCTATTAAGACTAGAAAGAAGGTTAATTGATAGTATTTGTATATTGAAAGTATGTAATACCACAATCGAATCTTGATAACTATGTTTTCTCCCGTTTGATTCCTATTGGGCTCTTATATAGCCTAATTCAGGCCAATCAGGGATGAAAACTTGACTTTTTAATTAAACTTTCCAATTAAGGCTAGAAAGAAGGTTAATTGGTAGTAATTGTATATTAAACTATATAATAATACTCACAGCTCTAAGAACCACTTTTCTCCCCTTTAAGCATTACTCGGCTCTTATAAAGCCTAATTCAGGTCAATTTGGTGCGAAAGTTTGACTTTTTGTTAAACTTTCCAATTAACACGAGAAACAAAGTTAATTGAAAGTAATTGTACATATAAACTATATAATACTGCTCGTGACTCCTAAGAACCAATTTTCCCAATGTTTGTTCCCTATTCGGCTCCTATAAGGCCAAGTTTAGGCCAATCAGGGCTGAAATTTGGCTTTTGGTTAAACTTCCCAATTAAGATCAGAAATAAATTAATTGATAGTATTGTGCTTAGAAACAATGTAATATTACTGCTGACTCTTGAGAATCATATTTTCCCTATATTTGTTTCTTATTCGGCTCTTATAAGGCCTAGTTAGGCCAAATCTGGCTGAAAGTTTGACTTTTGGTCAAACTTTCCAATTAAGACTAGAAATAAATTTAATTAATAGTATTTGTATATAGAAACTATGTAATAATACTACTCTCGGATCTTGAAAACAATATTTTCTCCCCGTTTGAGCCCTACTTGGCTCTTATAAGGCCTAGTTTAGGCCAATCAGGGTTGAAAGTTTGGTTTTTAGTCAAACTTCTCAATTAAGATTAGAAACAAGTTTAATTAGTAGTATTTGTATATAAAAACTATGTAATACTACTCAGGCCCTTGAAGACCACGTTTTCACATCATTTGGACCCTACTCGGCTTTTATAACACTTAGTTCTGACCAATAGAGGCTGAAAGTTTGAATTTTAGATAAACTACATAATTTAGAGTACAAATAAGGCTAATTAACAGTAATTGCACATAGAAACTATGTAATACTACTACCGATCTATTCAAAATCTTATTTTCTCCCCGTTTGGGCTTATTCTGCTCTTATAAGGTCTAGTTCGAGTTAATCGTAGCTGAAAGCTTGACTTTTGTCCAAACTTTCCAATTAAAATTAGAAACAAGGTTAATAAGTAGTAATTGTAGATAAAAACTATGTAATACTACTCTTGGCTTGAACCTCATGTTTTCCCCTCGTTTCTCTATTCGGCTCTTATACGGCCAAGTACATGCCAATCGGGGCTGAAAGTTTGTCTTTTGGTTAAAATTTCTAATTACGATTAGAAATAAAGTTAATTAGTATAAATTAGAAATAGAAACTATGTAATATTATTCCCGGCTCGTGAAAACCATGTTTCCCCCTGTTTAGGCCCCAATCGGCTCTTATTAGATCTAATTCAGACCAATCTGGGCAGAAAGTTTGCCTTTTGGTAAAAATCCCAGTTAAGACCAGAAATAAAGTTAATTATTATTATTCGTATATAGAAATAATGTAATACTACTCACAGATCTTGAAAACCATGTCTTCCCCTGTTTGGACCATATTAGGCTCTTATAGGGCCTAATTCAAGTCAATCAAGGCTGAAATTTTGACTTTTGATCAAATTTTCAATTAAGACTAAAAAAGGTTAATTTATTGCATTTGTATATAAAAACTACGTAATACTACTTACGGCTCTTGAAAATCATGTTTTCTTAACTTTGGCCCTATTCAGCTCATAAGGCATAGTTAAGTCTAATCGTGACTGAAAGATTGGTTTTTGGTCAAACTTCCCTATTAAAACTTGAAACTAGGTTAATTAGTAGTAATTGTATATTGAAACTATGCAGTAATACTCCCGACTCTTGAAAACCACGTAGTCACCTCATTTAGGCCCTATTTGGCTCTTATAAGGCCTAGTTCAAGTCAATGGAGGTTAAAAGATTTGATTTTTGATCAAACTTCCCAATAAAGACTATAAATAAGGTTAATTTTTTTTTAATGATATGTAATACAACTCCCAATTCTTGAAAACCATGTTTTCCCAATTTGGGTCCTATTTGGCTCTCATTAAGGCCTACTTCAGACCAATCGGGGCTGATATTTAACTTTTGGTTAAACTTCCCAAATTAAGCCTAGAAATAAGGTTAATTAGTAGTAATTATATGTAAAAACTATGTAAACTACTCACGACAGTGGAAAAACATGTTTTCTCGATTCGCCTCTTATAAGGCCTAGTTCAGGCCAATCTGGGCTGAAAGTTTGACTTTTGATCAAACTCCCAAATAAGAACTAAATATAAAGTTAATTCATAGTAATTCTACATAGAAACTATGCAATACTACTCCCGTCTCTTGAAAACCACATTTCTCCCTGTTTTTTCCTTGTTCAGGTCTTACAAGGCATAGTTTAGGCTAATCTGGGCTGAAAGTTTGACTTTTGGTCAAACTTTTTAATTATGGACAGGAAAAAGGTTAATTTTATTTGTACATAGAAATATAGTAATACCACTCTCGGCTCTTGAGAATAAAGTTTTCTCCCTATTTTGGCCTTATTCGGCTCTTATAATAGTTCAGACCAACTGGGGCTGAAAGTTTAACTTTTGGTCAAAGTTCTCAATTAAGGGTCTGTTGGTTGTCGTAACTAGCCGTAATTCGCAGTTGTAATTGGTAAAGTCTTTTACAATTGTAAATGAGTTACATGTATGTAAATTTTATGGTGTTTGGTTGGTAATATAAAATTGTAAAGTGGGAAAGTGTATTGTACTTTACGGTGTTTGGTTGTCGTAATGTATAAGTCGTAAGTGAAAAAGTTGACCACAAAATTAACTATTTGGTGATTTTAAAAGTTCTAATACTGCAAATAAATATTAAAAAAGTTAAATATTAAAATTTTTTAATATTAATATAAAAAAATATTACAAATTTGTATGACCACAAAATTAACTGTAACTGGGCTGTAAGTGAGTGGTAACTGGGTTGCAAGTGAGTGTTAGTTGAGTTAAGTAAGTCTTTTACGAATTACGGTCCAAACAAACACCGTAGTTATAACTGGGTAGTAAGTCATCTACGAATTACGGAGTTTTACGCGAAACAAACGGCCCTAAGATTAGAAATATTGTTAATTGGTAGTATTTGTACATAGAAACTATGTAATACAATTTCTGGCTATTGAGAACCATATTTTCTATCCGTTTGGGCCCTACTCGGCTCTTATATGGCAAATTTCAGGCCAATCGGCGATAAAGATTGACTTCTGGTCAAACTTCATAATTAAGACTAGAAACAAGGTTAATTAAAAGTAATTATATATAAAATCTGTGTAATACTACTCTCGGCTCTTAAGAACCATGTTTTCTCCCGGTTTGGGCCCTAATGGGCTAGTATAAGGCTTAGCTCAAGCCAATCGGGGCCGAAAGTTTGGCTTTTGGTCAAATTTCACAATTAAAACTAGATAAGAGTTTAATTAATTGTAACTGTACATAAAAACTATGTGTTACTACTCCCGGTTCTTGAAAACCACACTTTCCCCATGTTTTTTCCCTATTCGACTTTTATCAGCCCAGTTCAGGCCAATCGGGGTCGAAAGTTTGACTTTTGGTCAAACTTTCCAATTAAGAATAGAAAAAAGCTTAATTGGTAGAAATTATACATAGAAGAAATCTAATGCTATTCTCGGCTCTTGAGAATCACGTTTTCTCCCCATTTGGGCTATACTCGGCTCTAATAAGGCTGAAAGCCAATCAGACTGAAAGTTTGACTTATGGTCAAACTTCCCAATTAATATTAGAAACAAAGTTAGTTGGAAGTAATTAAACATGAAAGCTATGTAATACTAATCCCAGCTCTTGAGAACCACATTTTCCCATGTTTGTTCTTAATTCGGCTCTTATAAGGCTACTTTAGGGCAATCGGGGCTGAAAGTTTAGCTTTTTGGTAAAACTTTCAAATAAAGACTATCAATTAGTTTAATTGAGAGTTACTTTTATATAGAAACTATGTAATACCACTCTCGGCTTTTGAAAAGCACGTTTTCTCCCAGTTTAGGCCCTATTCGGCTCTTATAAGGCCTAGTTCTGGCCAATCAGGGCTGAAAGTTTGACTTTGGTTAAACTTTCCAATTAAGACTAGAAGTAAGGTTAATTGGTAGTATTTGGACATAGAAACTATGTACTACAACTCATGGCTATTGACAACCATGTTTTCTCCCTGTTTGGGCCTTATTTGACTCTTATATGGCTTAGCTCAGGCCAATCAGGGATGAATGTTTGAATTTTGGTCAAACTTCTCAATGACACTAGAAATAAGGTTAATTGGAAGTAACTATACATAGAAACTATGTAATACTACTCCCAGCTCTTGATAACTACGTTTATTCTTGTTCGGGCCCTACACGGCTCTTATAAGGCCTAGTTCAGTCAATCAGGGTTCAAACCTTGGCTTTTAGTCAAACCTCTATTTTAAGACTAATCGGGGCTGATATTTAGCTTTTAGTTAAACTTCCCAAATTAAGACTAGAAACAAGGTTAATTAGTAGTAATTATATGTAAAAACTATGTAAACTACTCACGGCAGTTGAAAAACATGTTTTCTCGATTCGCCTCTTATAAGGCCTAGTTCAGGCCAGTCTGGGCTGAAAGTTTGACTTTTGGTCAAACTCCCAAATAAGAACTAAATATAAAGTTAATTCATAGTAATTCTACATAGAAACTATGCAATACTACTCCCGTCTATTGAAAACCACATTTCCCCCTGTTTTTTCCTTATTCAGCTCTTACAAGGCATAGTTTTGACTAATTTGGGCTGAAAATTTGACTTTTGGTCAAACTCTCCAATTATTGACAGGAAAAAGATTAATTTGTATTTGTACATAGAAATAATGTAATACCACTCTCGGCTCTTGAGAATAAAGTTTTCTCCCTGTTTTGGCCCTATTTGGCTATTATATGGCCTATTTCTAGAAACAAGGTTAATTTAAAGTAATTATACATAAAATATGTGTAATACTACTCTCGGCTCTTAAGAACCACGTTTTCTCCCTGTTTGGGCCCTAATGGGCTCGTATAAGGCTTAGCTCAAGCCAATCGGAGCCGAAAGTTTGGCTTTTGGTCAAATTTCGCAATTAAAACTAGATACAGTTTAATTAATAGTAACTGTATATAAAAACTATGTGTTACTACTCCCGGTTCTTGAAAACCACACTTTCCCCATGTTTTTTCCCTATTCGGCTTTTATCAGCCTAATTCAGGCCATTCGGGGTCGAAAGTTTGATTTTTGGTCAAACTTCCTAATTAAGACGAAAAAAATCTTAATTGGTAGTAATTATACATAGAAACAATCTAATACTACTCTCGGCTCTTGAGAATCAAGTTTTCTCCCCATTTGGGCTATACTCGGCTCTAATAAGGCTAAAGGCCAATCAGACGGAAAGTTTGACTTTCGGTCAAACTTCCCAATTAATACTAGAAACAATTTAGTTGGAAGTAATTAAACATAAAAGCTATGTAATACTAATCCCAGCTCTTGAGAACCACGTTTTTCCCATGTTTGTTCTTAATTCGGCTCTTATAAGGCTTAGTTTAGGCCAATCGGGGCTGAAAGTTTGGCTTTTTGGTAAAACTTTCAAATTAAGACTATAAATTAGTTTAGTTGATAGTTATTTTTATATAGAAACTATGTAATACCATTATCGGCTTTTGAAAAGTACGTTTTCTCTAAGTTTAGGCTCTATTCGGCTCTAATAAGGCCTAGTTCTGGCCATGGGGCTGACAGTTTGACTTTGGTCAAACTTTCCAATTAAGTCTAGAAGGTTAATTGGTAGTATTTGTACATAGAAACTATGTTACAACTCATGGCTATTAGACAACCATGTTTTCTCCCTGTTTGGGCCTTATTCGACTCTTATATGGCTTAGCTCAGGCCAATGAGGGATGAATGTTTGAATTTTGGTCAAACTTCTCAATTGACACTAGAAACAAGGTTAATTGGAAGTAACTGTACATATAAACTATGTAATACTACTCCCGGCTCTTGATAATCACGTTTTATTCTTTTTCAGGCCCTACACGGCGCTTATAAGGCCTAATTCAGTCAATCAGGGTTGAACCTTGGGTTTTAGTCAAACTTTTCATTTAAGACTAAAAATAAGATTAATTAGTAGTAATTGTACATAGAAACTATGTAATGCCACTCTCAGCTCTTGAAAATCACGTTTTTCCCCATGTTTATTCTTTATTCGGCTTATATAAGGCCCAAATCAGCCCAATCGGGGCTGAAGGTTTGTCTTTTGGTCAAACTTTTTAATTAAGACTAGAAATAAGATTAGTTGGCAGTATTTGTACATAGAAATTATGTAATACCACTCTCGGGTCTTAAGAACCACGTTTTCTCCACGTTTGGGCCCTATTCGGCTCTTATATGGCCTAGTTCAAACCAATCAGGGCTGAAAGTTTGATTTTTGATCAAACTTCCTAATTTAATTAAAAATTAGGTTAATTGATAGAATTTATATATTAAAACTATGTAATACCACTCCTGTCTCTTAAGAACGAAGTTTTCTTCCTATTTGGGCCCTATTCGGCTCTTATATGCCCTTAAGAACAACGTTTTCTTAGGCCAATCCGTGGATGAAAGTTTGACTTTTAGTTAAATATACCAATTATGACTAGAAATAAGGTTAAGTGGTAGTAATTGTACATAAATATTATGTAATACTACTTTCGGATCTTGAGAACCACGTTTTCCCTATGTTTGGGCCTTACTCGGCCCTTATAAGGCATAGTTTAGGCCCATCAAGGTTGAAATTTGGCTTTTGGTTAAACTTCTCAATTAAGACTAGAAATAAGTTTAATTGATAGTATTTGTGAATATAAACTATGTAATACCACTTTCGACTCTTGAAAATCGTGTTTCCTCCCTGTTTAGGCCCCTATTTGGCTCTTAAGGCCTATTTCAGGATATTCGGGGCTGAAAGTTTGAATTGTAACCAAACTTCCCAATTAAGACTAGAAACAAGATAATTGGTATTATTTATGCATAGAAACTATTTAATAAGACTCATGGCTCTCGAAAACTACATTTTCTCCCCGTTTAGAACCTATTTGACTCTTATAAGGCCTAGTTCAAAGTAGTTAGAGCTGGAAGTTTGACTTTAATCAATCTTCTCTATTAAGACTAGAAAGAAGGTTAATTTATTGTATTTGTACGTTCAAAGTCTGTAATACCACAACCGGATCTTGATAACAATATTTTCTCCCTGTTTGCGTTCTATTAGGCTCTTATATGGCCTAATTCAGGCCAATCAGGGATGAAAACTTGACTTTTTGATTAAACTTTCCAATTAAGGCTAGAAAGAAGGTTAATTGGTAGTAATTATATATAAAAACTATATAATAATACTCTCAGTTCTTGAGAACCACGTTTTCTCCCCTTTAAGCCTTACTCGGCTCTTATAAAGCCTAATTCAGGCCAATAGGGGCGAAAGTTTGACTTTTTGTTAAACTTTTCAATTAATACTAGAAACAAAGTTAATTGAAAGTAATTGTACATATAAACTATGTAATACTGCTCGTGACTCCTCAGAACCAATTTTTCCCAATGTTTGTTTCCTATTGGCCTCCTATAAGGCTAAGTTTAGGCCAATTAGGGCTGAAATTTGGCATTTGGTTAAACTTCCCAATTAAGACTAAAAATAAATTTAATTGATAGTATTTGTGCATAGAAACATTGTAATATTACAGCTGACTCTTGAGAACCACATTTTCCCATATTTGGTTCCTATTCGGCTCTTATAAGGCCTAGTTAGGCCAAATCGGGCTGAAAGTTTGAATTTTGGTCAAACTTTTCAATTTAGACTAGAAATAAGTTTAATTAATAGTATTTGTATATAGAAACTATGTAATACTACTCTCGGATCTTGAAAACAATATTTCTCCCTGTTTGAGCCCTACTTGGCTCTTATAAGGCCTAATTTATGCCAATCAGGGCTGAAAGTTTGGTTTTTAGTCAAACTTCTCAATTAAGATTAGAAACAAATTTAATTAGTAGTATATATATATATAAACTATGTAATACTACTCAGGCCCTTGAAGACCACGTTTTCACATCATTTGGACCCTACTCGGCTTTTATAAGACCTAGTTCTGCCCAATAAAAGCTGAAAGTTTGAATTTTAGTCAAACTTCATAATTTAGAGTACAAACTAGGCTAATAGTAATGCACATTGAAACTATGTAATACTACTACTGACTATTTAAAATCTTATTTTTTCCCCGTCTGGGCTCTATTCCGCTCTTATAAGGTCTAGTTCAGGCTAATCGAGGCTGAAAGCTTGACTTTTGTCCAAACTTTTCAATTAAGATTTTGGTTAATAAGTAGTAATTTTAGATAGAAACTATGTAATACTACTCACGGCTTGAACCCCATGTTTTCTCCTCGTTTCTCTATTTGGCTCATACGGCCTAATACATGCCAATCGGGGCTGAAAGTTTGACTTTTGGTCAAACTTTCTAATTAAGACTAGAAAGTTAATTAGTAGAAACAAACTATGTAATACTATTCCCGGCTCGTAAAAACCATGTTTTCCCCCTGTTTGGGCCTCAATCGGCTCTTATAAGATCTAATTCAGACCAATCGGGGTAGAAAGATTGCCTTTTGGTAAAATTCCCAATTAAGACAAGAAATAAAGTTAATTATTAGTATTCTTATATAGAAATAATGTAATACTACTCATAGATCTTGAAAACCATGTCTTCCCCTTGTTTGGGCCCTATTCGGCTCTTATAGGGCCTAGTTCAAGTCAATCAAGGCTTGACTTTTGATCAATCTTCCAATTAAGACTAAAAAAGGTAATTTATTGTATTTTTATAAAAAACTACGCAATACTACTTATGGCTCTTGAAAATCATGTTTTCTTAACTTTTGGACCCTATTCAGCACTTATAAGGCATAATTAAGTCTAATCGAGACTGAAAGATTGGTTTTTGGTCAAACTTCCCTATTAAGACTTGAAACTAGGTTAATTAGTAGTAATTATATATTAAAACTATGCAATAATACTCCCGACACTTGAAAATCACGTTGTCACCCCCATTTAGGCCCATTTGACTCTTATAAGGCCTAGTTCAAGTCAATCGAGACTAAAGCATTTGATTTTTATTCAAACTTCCCAATAAAGACTATAAATAAGGTTAATTTTTATTAATTATATATAGAACTAAGTAATACAACTCCCAATTCTTGAAAACCATGTTTTCCCCAATTTGGGTTTTATTTGGCTCTTATTAAGGCCTACTTCAGGCCAATCGGGGCTGATATTTAACTTTTGGTTAAACTTCCCAAATTAAGACTAGAAACAAGGTTAATTAGTAGTAATTATATATAAAAACTATGTAATACTACTTCTGATTCTTGAAAACCACGTTTTTCCTTGTGTAGGGCTGAAAGTTTGGCTTTTTGGTAATACTTCCAAATTAAGACTATAAATTAGTTTAATTGATAGTTATTTTTATATAGAAACTATGTAATACCACTCTCGGCTTTTGAAAAGCACGTTGTCTCCCAGTTTAGGCCCTTTTCGGCTCTTATAAGGCCTAGTTCTGGCCAATCGGGGCTTAAAATTTGACTTTGGTCAAACTTTCTAATTAAGACTAGAAGTATGATTAATTGGTAGTATTTGTACATAGAAACTATATAATACAACTCATGGCTATTGACAACCATGTTTTCTCCCTGTTTGGGCTTTATTCGACTCTTACATGGCTTAGCTCATACCAATCAAGGATAAATATTTGAATTTTTGTCAAACTTCTTAATTGACACTAGAAACAAGGTTAATTGGAAGTAACTGTACATAGAAACTATGTAATACTACTACCGGCTCTTAAAAACCACGTTTTATTCTTATTCGGGCCCTACACGGCTCTTATAAGGCATAATTCAGATAATCGGGGTTGAACCTTGGCTTTTAGTCAAACTTCTTATTTAAGGCTAAAAGTAAGCTTAATTTGTTGTAATTATACATAGAAACTATGTAATGTCACTCTAGCTCTTGAAAATCACGTTTTCCCCATGTTTATTCTTTATTCGGCTCTTATAAGGCCCAAATCAGCCAAATCGGGGCTGAAGGTTTGTCTTTTAGTCAAACTTTCTAATTAAGTCTAGAAATAAGATTAGTTGGTAGTATTTGTACATAGAAATTATGTAATACCACTCTCAGGTCTTAAGAACCACGTTTTCTCCCCGTTTGGGCCCTATCGGCTCTTATATATGGCCTAGTTCAAACCAATCAGGGCTGAAAGTTTAATTTTTTATCAAACTTCCTAATTATTACTAGAAATTAGGTTAATTGATAGAATTTATATATTGAAACTATGTAATACCACTCCTGTCTCTTAAGAACGAAGTTTTCTTCCTGTTTTGGCCATATTCGGCTCTTATATGCCCTAAAGAACAATATTTTCTTCCTAGTTCAGGCCAATCGCTAATGAAAGTTTGACTTTTAGTTAAATATACAAATTATGACTAGAAATAAGGCTAAGTGGTAGTAATTGTACATAAATATTATGTAATGCTACTCCCGGATCTTGAGAACAACGTTTTCCCATGTTTGGGCCTTACTCGGCTCTTATAAGGCATAGTTTAGGCCCATCACGATTGAAAGTTTAATTTTTGGTCAAACTTCCCAATTAAGACTAGAAATAAGTTTAATTGATAGTATTTGTACATAGAAACTATGTAACACCACTCTCGGCTCTTTAAAATCATGTTTTCTCCCTTTTTAGGCCCCTATTTGGCTCTTAAGGCCTATTTCAGGCTATTCGGGGCTGAAAGTTTGAATTGTGACCAAACTTCCCAATTAAGACTAAAAACAACGTAATTGGTATTATTATACATAGAAACTAGTTAATAATTCAGGCCAATCAGGGATGATCTTGATAACCACGTTTTCTCCCCGTTTGCGTTCTATTAGGCTCTTATGTGGCCTAATTCAGGCCAATCAGGGATGAACTTTTTGATTAAACTTTCTAATTTAGGCTAGAAAGAAGGTTAATTGGTAGTAATTGTATATAAAAACTATAAAATAATACTCTCAGCTCTTGAGAACTACGTTTTCTTCCTTTAAGCCTTACTCGGCTCTTATAAAGCCTAATTCAGGCCAATCAGGGACGAAAGTTTGACTTTTTGTTAAACTTTTCAATTAATAATAGAAACAAAGTTATTTGAAAGTAATTGTACATATAAACTATGTAATACTGCTCGTGACTCCTCAGAACTAATTTTTCCTAATGTTTGTTCCCTATTCGGCTCCTATAAGGCCAAGTTTAGGCAATCAGGGCTGAAATTTGGCTTTTGGTTAAACTTCCAAACTAAGACTAGAAATAAATTTAATTGATAGTATTTGTGCTTAGAAACAATGTAATATTACTCCTGAATCTTGAGAACCACATTTTTCCCATATTTGTTTCCTATTCGGCTCTTATAAGGCCTAGTTAGGCCAAATCGGGCTGAAAGTTTGACTTCTGGTCAAACTTTCCAATTAAGGACAGGAAAAAGGTTAATTTGTATTTACACATAAAAATAATGTAATACCATTCTCGGCTCTTGAAAATAAATTTTTCTCCCTGTTTTGGCCGTATTTAGCTCTTATATGGCCTACTTCAGGCCATTCGGGGTTGAAAGTTTAACTTTTGGTCAAACTTTTCAGTTAAAACTAGAAATAAATTTAATTGATAGTATTTGTACATAAACTATGTAATACAACTTCTGGCTCTTGAGAAACACACTTTCTCCCTTTGTGGACTTATTCGGCTCTCTTATAAGGCCAAGCTCAGGCTAATCGGGACTGCAAGTCACTTTTAGTCAAACTTCCCAATAAAGACCATAGAAATGAGGTTAAGTGGTTGTAATTGTCCATAGTAACTATGTAATACTACTCGTAACTCTTAAGAACTAAGTTTTCCCCATGTTTGTTCCTTATTCGGCTCTTATAAGCCTGATTTAGGCCAAGCGGGGCTGAAAGTTTTACTTTTAATCAAACTTCTCAATTAAGACTAAAAGTAAGTTTAATTATATATTTGCACATGAAAATTATGTAATCCACACCTGGCTCTTGAAATCATGTTTTCTCCTCGTTTAGGCTTTATTCTGTAATAAGGCCTAATTCTCGCTAATCGGGGCTGAAAGTTTGACTTGATTTTTGGTTAAACATTCCAATTAAGATTAGAAAAAAGTTAACTAGTCGTAAATTGTATATAGAAACGATGTAATACCACTCACGACTCTTGAAAATCAAGTTTTCTCCCCGTTTTGGCCCTATTCGGCTCTTATAAGGCCTAGTTCAGAGCAACCGGGACTGAAAGTTTGACTTTTGGTCAAAGTTCCCAATTAAGATTAGAAATATTGTTAATTGGTAGTAGTTGTACATAAAAACTATGTAATACCATTTCCGGCTATTGAGAACCATATTTTCTATCCGTTTGGGCCCTACTCGGCTCTTATATCGCCAATTTCAGGCAAATCGGGGATGAATGATTGACTTTTGGTCAAACTTCATAATTAAGACTAGAAACAAAGTTTATTGAAAGTAATTATACATAAAATCTGTGTAATACTACTCTCGACTCTTAAGAATTATGTTTTCTCCCTGTTTGGGCACTAATGGGCTCGTATAAGGCTTAGCTCAAGCCAATCAGACCTGAAAGTTTGGCTTTTGGTCAAATTTCACAATTAAAACTAGATACAAGTTTTATTAATAGTAACTGTACATAAAAACTATGTGTTACTACTCCCGGTTATTGAAAATCATACTTTCTCCATGTTTTTTTCCTATTCGGCTTTATCAAGCCTAGTTCAGGCCAATTGGGGCCGAAAGTTTGACATTTGGTTAAACTTTCCAATTAAGACGAAAAAAGCTTAATTGGTAGTAATTATATATAGAAACAATCTAATACTACTCTCGCCTCTTGAGAATCACATTTTCTCCCCATTTGGGCTATACTCGGTTCTAATATGGCTGAAGGCTAATAAGACTGAAAGTTTGATTTTTGGTCAAACTTACCAATTAATACTAGAAACAAAGTTAGTTGGAAGTAATTGTTCATAAAAGCTCTATAATACTAATCCCAGCTCTCGAGAACTACGTTTTTCCCATGTTTGTTCTTAATTCGGCTCTTATAAGGCCAAGTTTAGGCCAATCGGGGCTGAAAGTTTGGCTTTTTAGTAAAACTTTAAAATTAAGACTATAAATTAGTTTAATTGATAGTTATTTTTATATAGAAACTATATAATACCACTCTCGGCTTTTGAAAAGCACGTTTTCTCCCAGTTTAGGCCCTATTCGGCTCTTATAAGGCCTAGTTCTGGCCAATCGGGGCAGAAAGTTTGACTTTGGTTCAACTTTCTAATTAAGACTAGAAGTAAGATTAATTGGTAGTATTTGTGCATAGAAACTATGTAATCCAACTCATGGCTATTGACAACCATGTTTTCTCCCTACTTGGACCTTTTTCGACTCTTATATGGCTTAGCTCAGGCCAATCAGGGATGAATGTTTGAATTTTGGTCAAACTTCTCAATTACACTATAAATAAGGTTAATTGGAAGTAATTATACATAGAAACTATGTAATACTACTCCCGACTCTTAAAAACACGTTTTATTCTTATTCGGGCCCTACACGGCTCATATAAGGCCTATTTCAGTCAAGCATGGTTGAACCTTGGCTTTTAGTCAAACTTCTCATTGAAGACTACAAATAAGCTTAATTAGTAGTAATTGTATATAGAAACTATGTAATGCCACTCTCAGCTCTTGAAAATCACATTTTCCCCATGTTTATTCTTTATTCGGCTCTTATAAGGCCCAAATCAACCCAATCGGGGCTGATGGTTTGTCTTTTGGTCAAACTTTTTAATTAAGACTAGAAATAAGATTATTTGGTAGTATTTTTACATAGAAATTATGTAATACCACTCCTGGGTCTTAAGAACTACGTTTTCTCCCCATTTGGGCCCTATTCGGCTCTTATATGGCCTAATTCAAACCAATCAGGGCTGAAAGTTTGATTTTTGATCAAACTACCTAATTATTACTAGAATTAGACTAATTGATAGAATTTATATATTGAAACTATGTAATATCACTCCTATCTCTTAAGAACGAAGTTTTCTTCTTGTTTGGGCCATATTCGGCTCTGATATGCCCTTAAGTACAACGTTTTCTTCCTAGTTCAGGCCAATCGTGGATGAAAATTTGACTTTTAGTTAAATATACCAATTATGACTAGAAATAAAGTTAAGTGGTAGTAATTGTACATAAATATTATGTAATGCTAGAGAATCACATTTTCCCCATGTTTGGGCCTTACTCGGCTCTTATAAGGCATAATTTTAGGCCCATCAAGGTTGAAAGTTTGGCTTTTGGTCAAACTTCCCAATTAAGACTAGAAATAAGTTTAATTGATAGTATTTGTACATAGAAATTATGTAATACCACTCTCGGCTCTTGAAAATCATATTTTCTCACCGTTTAGGCCCCTATTTGCCTTTTAAGGCCTATTTCAGGCTATTCGGGGCTGAAAGTTTGAACTGTGACGAAACTTTCCAATTAAGACTAAAAGATGGGTAAATTAGTATTATTTATACATAGAAACTATTTAATAAGACTCACGGCTCTCGAAAACCATATTTTCTCCCCGTTTAGAACCTATTTGGCTCTTATAAGGCCTAGTTCAAACTAGTTGGGGCTGAAAGTTTGACTTTTGATCAATCTTCTCTATTAAGACTAGAAAGAAGGTTAATTGAAAGTATTTGTATATAAAAGTGTGTAATACCACAACCGGATCTTGATAACGACGTTTTCTCCCCGTTTGGGTCCTATTGAGCTCTTATATGGCCTAATTCAGGCCAATCAGGGGTGAAAACTTGACTTTCTGGTTAAATTTTCCAATTAAGTCTAGAAACAAGGTTAATTAATAGTAATTGTATATAAAAACATTATAATAATACTCTCGGCTCTTGAGAACCATGTTTTCTCCCCTTTAAGCCATACTCGGCTCTTACAAAGCCTAATTCAGGCCAATTAGGGGCGAAAGTTTGACTTTTTGTTAAACTTTCCAGTTAATTGAAAATAAAAGCTATGTAATACTAATCCCAGCTCTCGAGAACCATGTTTTTCCCATGTTTATTCTTAATTCGGCTCTTATAAGGCCTAGTTTAGGCCGATCGAGGCTGAAAGTTTGGCTTTTTAGTAAAACTTTCAAATTAAGACTATAAATTAGTTTAATTTATAGTTTTTTTTATATAGAAACTATGTAATACCACTCTCAGCTTTTAAAAAGCACGTTTTCTCCAAGTTTAGGCCCTAATCGGCTCTTATAAGGCCTAGTTCTGGCCAATCGGGGCTGAAAGTTTGACTTTTATCAAACTTTCCAATTAAGACTAGAAATAAGGTTAATTGTAGTATTTGTACATAGAAACTATGTAATATAACTCATGGATATTGACAATCATGTTTTCTCCCTGGTTGGGCCTTATTCAACTCTTATATGGCTTAGCTCAGGCCAATCAGGGAAGAATGTTTGAATTTTGGTTAAACTTCTCAATTGACACTAGAAACAAGATTAATTGGAAGTAATTGTACATAAAAACTATGTAATACTACTCCCGGCTCTTGATAACCACGTTTTATTCTTTTTTGGGCCCTAACACGTCTCTTATAAGGCCCAGTTCAGTCAATCAAGGTTGAACCTTGGCTTTTAGTCAAACTTCTCATTTAAGACTAAAAATAAGCTAAATTAGTAGTAATTGTACATAGAAACTATGTAATGCCACTCTCAACTCTTGAAAATCAAGTTTTCCCCATGTTTATTCTTTATTCAGCTCATAATAAGGCCCAAATCAGCCAAATCGGGGCCGAAGGTTTGTCTTTAGGTCAAACTTTTTAATTAAGACTAGAAATAAGATTAGTCGATAGTATTTGTACATAGAAATTATGTAATACCACTCCCGGGTCTTAAGAATAACGTTTTCTCCCCGTTTGGGCCCTATTCGGCTCTTATATGGCCTAGTTCAATCCAATCAGGGCTGAAAATTTGATTTTTGATCAAACTTCCTAATTATTATTAGAAATTAGGTTAATTGATAGAATTTATATATTGAAACAATGTAATACCACTCCTGTCTCTTAAGAACGAAGTTTTCTTACTGTTTGGGCCCTATTCGGCTCTTATATGCCCTTAAGAACAACGTTTTCTTCCTAATTCAAGCCAATCGTGGATGAAAGTTTGACTTTTAGTTAAATATACCAATTATGATAAGAAATAAGGTTAAGTGGTAGTTGTTGTACATAAATATTATGTAATACTACTCCCGGATCTTGAGAACCACGTTTTCCCCATGTTTGGGCCTTACTCGGCTCTTATAAGGCATAGTTTAGGCCCATCAAGGTTAAAAGTTTGGCTTTTGGTCAAACTTCCCAATTAAGACTAGAAATAAGTCTAATTGATAGTATTTGTATATAGAAACTATGTAATACCACTTTCGGCTCTTGAAAATCATGTTTCCTCCCCATTTAGGCCCCTATTTGGCTCTTAAGGCCTATTTCAGGCTATTCGGGGCTGAAAGTTTGAATTATGACCAAACTTCCCTATTAAGACTAAAAACAAGGTAAATTGGTATTATTTATATATAGAAACTATTTAATAAGACTCACGACTCTCGAAAACCATATTTTCTCCCCGTTTAGAACCTATTGGTTCTTATAAGGCCTAGTTCAAACTAATTGGGGCTGAAAGTTTTACTTTTGATCAATCTTCTCTATTAAGACTAGAAAGAAGGTTAATAGATAGTATTTGTACATAGAAAGTGTGTAATACCACAACTGGATCTTGATAACCACGTTTTCTCCCCGTTTAGGTCCTACTAGGCTCTTATATGGCCTAATTCAGGCCAATCAGGGATGAAAACTTGACTTTTTAGGAAAACTTGACAATTAAGTCTAGAAACAAGGTTAATTGATAGTAATTATATATAAAAACTATATAATAATACTCTCGGCTCTTGAGAACCCCGTTTTCTCCCCTTTAAGTCTTACTCGGCTCCTAGAAAGCCTAATTCAGGACCAATCAGGGGCGAAAGTTTGACTTTTTGTTATACTTTCCAATTAATACTAGAAACAAAGTTAATTGAAAGTAATTGTACATATAAACTATGTAATACTGCTCGTAACTCCTGAGAACCAATTTTCCCAATGTTTGTTCCCTATTCGGCTCCTATAAGGCAAGGTTTAGGCAAATCAGGGCCGAAATTTGGCTTTTAGTTAAACTTCCTAATTAAGACTAGAAATAAATTTAATTGATAGTATTTGTGCTTTGAAATAATGTAATACTGCTGCTGACACTTGAGAACCACATTTTCCCTATATTTGTTTCCTATTCGGCTCTTATAAGGCCTAGTTAGGCCAAATCGGGCTGAAAGTTTGTCTTTTGGTTAAACTTTTCAATTAACACTAGAAATAAGTTTAACTAATAGTATTTGTCTATAGAAACTATGTAATACTAATCTCGGATCTTGAAAACAATATTTTTTCTCCGTTTGAGCCCTACTTGGCTCTTATAAGGCCTAGTTTAGGCCAATCAGGGCTGAAAGTTTGGTTTTCAGTCAAACTTCTCAATTAAGATTAGAAACAAGTTTAATTAATATTATTTATATATAAAAACTAAGTAATACTACTCAGGCCCTTGAAGACCACGTTTTCACATTATTTGGACCCTACTCAGCTTTTATAAGACCTAGATCTGAACAATAGAGACTGAAAGTTTGAATTTTAGTCAAACTTCATAATTTAAAGTACAAATAAGGCTAATTAATAGTAATTGCACATAGAAATTATGTAATACTACTACCGACTATTCAAAATCTTATTTTCTCCCCGTTTGGGCTCTATTCTGCTCTTAAAAGGTCTAGTTCAGGCTAATCGAGGCTGAAAGCTTGACTTTTGTCCAAACTTTCCAATTAAGATTAGAAACAAGGTTAATAAGTAGTAATTGTATATAAAAACTATGTAATACTACTCACAACTCTTGAACCCCATGTTTTTCCCTCGTTTCTCTATTCGGTTCTTATACGGCCTAGTACATGCCAACCGGGGCTGAAAATTTGACTTTTGGTCAAACTTTCTAATTAAAACTAGAAATAAAGTTAATTAGTAGAAATTAGAAATAGAAACTATGTAATACTATTCCCGGCTCGTGAAAACCATGTTTTCCCCCAGTTTGGGCCCCAATCGGCTCTTATAAGATCTAATTCAGACCAATCAGGGCAGAAAGTTTGCCTTTTGGTAAAAGTTCCCAATTAAGACCAATAAAGTTAATTATTAGTATTCATATATAGAAATAATGTAATACTACTCATAGATCTTGAAAACCATGTCTTCTCCCGGTTTGGACCCTATTCGGCTCTTATAGGGCCTATAGTTCTAGTCAATCAAGGCTGAAATTTTGACTTTTGATCAAATTTCCAATTAAAACTAAATAAAAGGTTAGTTAATTGCATTTTTATATAAAAACTACGTAATACTACTTACGGCTCTTGAAAATAATATTTTCTTAACTTTTGGACCCTATTCAGCTCTTAAAAAGCATAGTTAAGTCTAATCGAGACTGAAAGATTGGTTTTTTGTCAAACTTCCCTATTATGACTTGAAACTAGATTAAGTAGTAGTAATTGTATATTGAAACTATGCAGTAATACTCCTGACTCTTGAAAACCACGTTGTCACCCTATTTAGGCCCTATTTGGCTCTTATAAGGCCTAGTTCAAGTCAATCGAGGCTAAAGGATTTGATTTTTGATCAAACTTCCCAATAAAGACAACAAATAAGGTTAATTTTTATTAATTATATATAGAACTATGTAATACAACTCCCAATTCTTGAAAACCATGTTTTCCCTAATTGGGTCCTATTTGGCTCTTATTAAGGCCTATATCAGGCCAATCAGGGCTGATATTTAACTTTTGGTTAAACTTCCCAAATTAAGACTAGAAAAAAGGTTAATTAGTAATAATTATCTGTAAAAACTATGTAAACTACTCATGGCAGTTGAAAAACATGTTTTCTCCCCATTTGGGCCCGATTCGCCTCTTATAAGGCCTAGTTTAGGCCAATCTGGGCTGAAAATTTGACTTTTGGTCAAACTCCTAAATAAGAACTAGAAATAAAGTTAATTCGTAGTAATTCTAGATAGAAACCATGCAATACTACTCCCGTCTCTTGGAAACCATATTTCCCCCTGTTTTTTCCTTGTTCAGCTCTTACAAGGCATAGTTTAGGCTAATCTGGGCTGAAAATTTGACTTTTTGTCAAACTTTCCAATTAAGGACAGGAAAAAGGTTAATTTGTATTTGTACATAGAAATAATGTAATACCACTCTCGGCTCTTGAGAATAAAGTTTTCTCCCTGTTTTGGCCCTATTTGGCTCTTATATGGCCTACTTCAGGCCATTCGGGGATGAAAGTTTGACTTTTGGTCAAACTTCCCAGTTAGACTAGAAAAAAATTTATTTGATGGTATTTGTACATAAACTATGTAATACAACTCCTGGCTCTTGAGAAACACACTTTCACCCTGTTGTGGACCTATTCGGCTCTTATAAGGCCTAGCTCAGGCTAATTGGGACTGAAAGTCACGTTTAGTCAAACTTCCCAATAAAGAATAAAAATGAGGCTAAGTGGTAATAATTGTCCATAGTAACTATGTAATACTACTCTTAACTCTTAAGAACCAAGCTTTTCCCATGTTTGTTCCCTATTCGGCTCTTATAAGCCAGTTTAGGCTAAGCGGAGCTGAAAGTTTTACTTTTAATCAAACTTCTTAATTAAGACTAAAAGTAAGTTTAATTTATGTATTTGCACATGAAAACTATGTAATTCCACTACTAGCTCTTGAAATCATGTTTTCTTCTCGTTTAGGCCCTATTCTGTAGTAAGGCCTAATTCTCGCTAATCGGGGCTGAAAGTTTGACTTGATTTTTGGTCAAACTTTTCAATTAAGATTAGAAAAAGGTTAACTAGTCGTAAATTGTATATAAAAATGATGTAATACCACTAACGACTCTTGAAAACCAAGTTCTCTCCCCGTTTTGGCCTTATTCGGCTCTTATAAGGCCTAGTTCATACCAACCAGGGCTAAAAATTTGACTTTTGGTCAAAATTCCCAATTAAGATTAGAAATATTGATAATTGGTAGTATTTGTACATAGAAACTATGTAATACCATTTCCGGCTATTGAGAACCATATTTTCTATCCGTTTGGGCCCACTCGGCTGTTATATGGCCAATTTCAGGCCAATCGGGGATGAATGATTGACTTTTGGTCAAACTTCATAATGAAGACTAGAAACAAGGTTAATTGAAAGTAATTATACATAAAATCTGTGTAATACTAATCTCGGCTATTAAAAATCACGTTTTCTCCCTATTTGGGCCCTAATGGGCTCATATAAGGCTTAGCTCAAGCCAATCTGGGCCGAAGGTTTGGCTTTTGGTCAAATTTCACAATTAAAACTAGATACAAGTTTAATTAATTGTAACTGTACATAAAAACTATATGTTACTACTCCCGGTTCTTGAAAACCACATTTTCCCTCTATTTTTTCCTATTCGGCTTTTATCAGGCCTAGTTCAGGACAATCGGGGCCGAAAGTTTGACTTTTAGTCAAATTTCCAAATTAAGACAAGAAAAAAGCTTAATTGGTACTAATTATACATAGAAACAATCTAATACTACTCTCGGCTCTTGAGAATCACGTTTTCTCCCCATTTGGGCTATACTCGGCTCTAATAAGGCTGAAGGTCAATCAGACTGAAAGTTTTACTTTTGGTCGAACTTCCCAATTAATACTAGAAACAAATTAGTTGGAAGTAATTGAACATAAAAGCTATGTAATACTAATCCTAACTCTTGAGAACCACGTTTTCCCCATGTTTGTTCTTAATTCGGCTCTTATAAGGTCTAGTTTAGGCCAATCGGGGCTGAAAGTTTGGGTTTTTGGTAAAACTTTCAAATTAAGATTACAAATTAGTTTAATTGATAGTTATTTTTATATAGAAACTATGTAATACCACTCTCAGCTTTTGAAAAGCACGTTTTCTCCCAGTTTAGGCCCTATTCGGCTCTTATAAGGCCTAACTTTGGCCAATCGGGGCTGAAAGTTTGACTTTGGTCAAACTTTCCAATTAAAACTAGAAGTCATGTTAATTGGTAGTATTTGTGCATAGAAACTATGTAATATAACTCATGGCTATTGACAACCATGTTTTCTCCCTGTTTGGGTCTTATTCAACTCTTATATGGCTTAGCTCAGGCCAATCATGGATGAATGTTTGAATTTTGGTCAAACTTCCCAATTGACACTAGAAACAAGGTTAATTGGATGTAAATGTACATGGAAACTATGCAATACTACTCTCGGCTCTTAAAGACCACGTTTTATTCTTGATCGGGCCCTACACGGCTCTTATAAGGTCCAGTTCAGTCAATCAGGGTTGAACCTTAGCTTTTACTCAAACTTCTCATTTAAGACTAAAAATAAGCTTAATTAGTAGTAATTGTACATAGAAACTATGTAATGCCACTCTCTGCTCTTGAAAATCACGTTTTCCCCATGTTTATTCTTTATTCCGCTCTAATAAGGCCCAAATAAGCCAAATCGGGGCTGAAGGTTTGTCTTTTGGTCAAACTTTCAAATTAAGACTAGAAATAAGATTAGTTGGTAGTATTTTTACATAGAAATTATGTAATACCACTCCGGGTCTTAAGAACACGTTTTCTCCCCGTTTGGGCCCTATCGGCTCAATATGGCCTAGTTCAAACCAATCAGGGCTGAAAGTTTAATTTTTTTATCAAACTTCCTAATTATTACTAGAAATTAGGTTAATTGATAGAATTTATATATTGAAACTATGTAATACCACTCCTATCTCTTAAGAACGAAGTTTTCTTCCTATTTTGGCCCTATTCGGCTCTTATATGCCCTTAAGAACAACATTTTCTTCCTAATTCAGCCCAATCGTGGGTGAAAGTTTGACTTTTAGTTAATATACAAATTATGACTAGAAATAATGTTAAGTGGTAGTAATTGTACATAAATATTATGTAATACTACTCCCGGATCTTGAGAACCACGTTTTCCCCATATTGGGGCTTTACTCGGCTCTTATAAGGCATAGTTTAGGCCCATCAAGGTTGAAAGTTTGGTTTTAGTCAAACTTCCCAATTAATACTAGAAATAAGTTTAATTTATAGTATTTGTACATAAAACTATGTAATACCACTCTCGGCTCTTAAAATCATGTTTCCTCCCCATTTAGGCCCCTATTTGGCACTTAAGGCCTATTGCAGGCTATTCGGGGCTGAAAGTTTGAATTCTGACCAAACTTCCCAATTAAGACTAAAAAACAAGGTAATTGGTATTATTTATTTATACATAGAAACTATTTAATAAGACTCACGGCTCTCGAAAACCACATTTTCTCCCTGTTTAGAACCTATTTGGCTCTTATAAGGCCTAGTTCAAACTAGTTGGGGCTGAAAGTTTGACTTTTGATTAATCTTCTCTATTAAAACTAGAAAGAAGGTTAATTGATAGTATTTGTATGTTCAAAGTGTGTAATACCACAACCGGATCTTGATAACAATGTTTTCTCCCCATTTGGGTTCTATTGGACTCTTACATAGCCTAATTCTCAGGCCAATCAAGGATGAAAACTTGACTTTTTGATTAAACTTTCCAATTAAAGCTAGAAAGAAGGTTAATTGGTATTAATTGTATGTAAAAACTATATAATATTGCTCTCAGCTCTTGAGAACCACGTTTTCTCCCCTTTAAGCCTTACTCGGCTCTTATAAAGCCTAATTCAGGCCAATAAGGGGCGAAAGTTTGACTTTTTGTTAAACTTTTCAATTAATACTAGAAACAAAGTTAACTGAAAGTAATTGTACATATAAACTATGTAATACTGCTCGTGACTCCTCAGAACTAATTTTTCCCAATGTTTGTTCCCTATTCGGCTCCTATAAGGCCAAGTTTAGGCCAATCAGGGCTGAAATTTGGCTTTTGGTTAAACTTCCCAATTAAGACTAGAAATAATTTAATTGATAGTATTTGTCTTAGAAACAATGTAATACTACTGCTGACCTTTTAAAACCACATTTTCCCCATATTTGTTTCCTATTCGGCTCTTATAATGCCAAGTTAGGCCAAATCGGGCTGAAAGTTTGACTTTTGGTCAAACTTTCCAATTAAGACTAGAAATAAGTTTAATTAATAGTATTTGTATATAGAAACTATGTAATACTACTCTCGGATCTTGAAAATAATATTTTCTCCCCGTTTGAGCCTTATGTGGCTCTTATAAGGCCTAGTTTAGGCCAATCAGGGCTGAAAGTTTGATTTTTAGTCAAACTTCTCAATTAAGATTAGAAAAAAGTTTAATTAGTAGTATTTATATATATAAACTACGTAATACTACTTAGGCCCTTCAAGACCACGTTTTCACATCATTTGGACCCTACTCGGCTTTTATAAGATCTAGTTCTGACCAATAATGGTTGAAAGTTTGAATTTTAGTCAAACTTCATAATTTAGAGTAAAAATTAGGCTATAATAGTAATGCATATTGAAACTATGTAATACTACTACTCACTATTCAAAATCTTATTTTCTCCCCGATTGGGCTCTATTCCGCTCTTATTAGGCAAGTTCAGGCTAATCGAGGCTAAAAGCTTGACTTTTGTCCAAAATTTTCAATTAAGATTAGAAACAAGGTTAATAAGTAGTAATTATATATAGAAACTATGTAATACTACTCACGACTCTTGAACCCCCTGTTTTCCCCTCGTTTCTCTATTCTGCTCTCATACGGCCTAGTACATGCCAATCGGGGCTGAAAGTTTAACTTTTGGTCAAACTTTCTAATTAAGACCAGACATAAAGTTAATTAGTAGGAATTAGCAATAGAAACTATGTGATACTATTTCGGCTCGTGAAAACCATGTTTCCCCCCTGTTTGGGCCCGGCTCTTATAAGATCTAATTCAGACCAATCGGGGAGAAAGTTTGCCTTTTGGTAAAATTCTCAATTAAGACCAGAAATAAAGTTAATTATTAGTATTCGTATATAGAAATAATGTAATACTACTCACAAATCTTAAAAACCATGTCCTCCCCCTGTTTGGGCACTATTTAGCTCTTATAAGGCCTAATTCAAGTCAATCAAGGTTGAAATTTTGACTGTTGACCAAAGTTCCAATTAAGACTAAAAAAAGATTAATTTATTGCATTTGTATAAAAAACTACGTAATACTACTTATGGCTCTTGAAAAATCATATTTTCTTAACTTTTGAACCCTATTCAGCACTTATAAGGCATACTAAAGTCTAATCGAGACTGAAAGATTGTTTTTGGTCAAACTTCCCTATTAAGAATTGAAACTAGGTTAATTAGTAGTAATTGTATATTGAAACTATGCAATAATACTCCCGACTCTTGAAAACCACGTTGTCACCCCATTTAGGCCCGTTTGGCTCTTATAAGGCTTAGTTAAGTCAATCGAGGCTAAAGGATTTGATTTTTGATCAAACTTCCCAATAAAGACTATAAATAAGGTTAATTTTTATTAATTATATATAAAACTATGTAATACAACTCCCAATTCATGAAAACCATGTTTTCCCCAATTTGGGTCCTATTTGGCTCTTATTAAGGCCTACTTCAGGCCAATCGGGACTGATATTTAACTTTTGGTTAAACTTCCCAAATTAAGACAAGAAAAAAGGTTAATTAGTAGTAATTATATATAGAAACTATGTAATACTACTTCCAGTTCTTGAAAACCAGATTTTCCCTTGTTTAGGCCCTATTCGGCTTTTATAAGGCCTAGTTCAGTCTAATAGGGACTGAAAATTTGAATTTTAATCAAACTTCTCAATTAAGATTAGAAATAAAGTTAATTAGTAGAAATAAAGTTCACTATGTAATACCACTTGTAGCTCTTAAAAATCACATTTCTCCCTGTTTGAGTCCTATTTAACTCTTATAAGGCCTAATTCAGGCCAATCGGGTTAAAAGTTTAACTTTTAATCAAACTTCTCAATTAAGACTAGAAATAAGTTTAATTAGTAGTATTTGTGCATAAAAACTATGTAATATCACTACCAGCTCTTGACAGCCAGTTTTCTTCCCATTTGTGCCCATTCGGCTCTTATATGGCCTAATTCAGGCCAATTGGGGATGGGAGTTTGACTTTTGATCAAATTTCTCAATTAAAAATAGAAACATGGTTAATTAGTAGTAACTTACTTAAAACTATGTAATACTAATCATGGATCTTGAAAACTTTGTTTTCTCCCCGTTTATCCCTGTTCGATTCTTATGAGGCCTAGTTCAGGCCAACGGGTTTAAAATTTGAGTTTTGATCAAACTTCCTAATTAAGACTAGAAACAAGGTTAATTACTAGTAATTGTATATAGAAATTATGTAATATCACTCATGGCTTTTGTTTCCCTATTTAGAGGCCCTTCGGCTCTTATAAGGCCTAGTTAAGACCAATCAGGATTGAAATTTTGACTTTTCGTTAAACCTCTTAATTAAGACTAGAAACAAAGTTAATCAGTAGTAATTGTATGTAAAAACTATGTAACACTACTCACGGCTACTGAAAATCATGTTTTCTCTGTGTTTGGGCCCCATTCGCCTCTTATAAGGCTTAGTTCATACCAATTCGGGCTGAAAGTTTGATTTTGGTCAAACTTCCCAATAAGGACTAGAAATAGGGTTAATTCATAGTAATTCAACATAGAAACTATGTAATACTACTCCCTTCTCTTGAAAATTATGTTTTTCCCTTGCTTGTTCCCTATTCAGCTCTAAAAAGACTTACTTTAGGCCAATCAGGGCTGAAAGTTTGACTTTTGGTCAAAATTCTAAATAAGAATAAAAACATTGAAGGTTTACTTTTGGTCAAACTACTCAATTAAGATAAGAAATAAGGTTAATTTATAGTAATTGTACCGAGAAACTATGTAATTTTATTCTTGGCTCTTGAAAAAATTATTTTCTCCCTGTTTGGGCTCTACTTTAAGTCAAACTTCCCAATTAAATTAGAAATAAAAATAATTAGTAGTAATTTAATATAGAAACTATGTAATATTACTCCAGCCTCTTGAAAATCATGTTTTCTCCCGTTTGGGCCCTATTCGACGCTTATAAGGCCTAGTTTAGGCAATCGGAGCTGAAAGTTTGACTTATTAAGACTAGAAATAATTAATTAGAAGTAATTGTATATAGAAACTATGTAATACTACTCCCAGCTCTTGGAAATCACGTTTTCTCCCTGTTTAGGCTCTATTTGACTCTTATAAGGCGTGTTCAGTCTAATCGTGGCTGAAAGTTTGACTTTTGGTCAAACTTCCCAGTTAAGACTAAAAACAAGGTTAATTAATAGTAATTGTACATAGAAACTATGTAATATCACTCATGGCTCTTGAAAACCACATTTCCCCCGGCTTGAGCCGTATTTGGCTCTTATAAGTCTTAGTTCAGGCCAATTTGAGCTGAAAATTTGACTTTCGATCAAACTTTCCAATTAAGACAAGAAACAAAGTTAATAAGTAATTGTACATAGAAACTATGTAGTACTACTCTCGGCTCTTGAAAACTATGTTTTCTTCCTATATAGGCCTTATTCGGCTCTAATAACGCCTAATTCATGCCAACCAGAGCTGAAAGTTTAACTTTTAGTCAAACTACTCAATTAAGATTAGAAATAAGGTTAATCAGTGGTATTTGTACATAAAAACTATGTAACACCACTCCCGCCTCTTGAGAACCAATTTTCTCCCAGTTTGGGCCTTATTCCGCTCTTATATGGCGCAGTTCAGGCCAATCGGGGATGGAAGTTTTACTTTTTAAAAATTTCCCAAGAAATAGGGTTAATTAGTAGTAATTTACTTAAAAACTATGTAATACTACTCTTGAAAACTATGTTTTCTCCCCGTTTAGACCTTCATTCGGTTATTATGAGGACTAGTTCAGGCCAATGGGGTTGAAAGTTTGGCTTTTGGTCAAATTTCCCAATTAAGACTTGACACGAGGTTAATTAATAGTACTTATATAATGAATGCCACTCACGGCTCTTGAAAACAAATTTTTAACCCTTTTAGGCCCTCTTCGGCCCTATATAAGGCCGAGTTAAGGCCAATCGGGGCTGAAATTTTTACTTTTGGTCTTTTGGTTAAACATCCAAATTAAGACTAGAAAAAAGGTAAATTAGTAGTAATTTTATGTAAAAACTATGTAAACTACTCACGGCAGTTGAAAAACATGTTTTCTCCCCATTTGGGCCCGATTCGCCTCTCATAAGGCCTAGTTCAGGCCAATCTGTGCTGAAAGTTTGACTTTTGGTCAAACTCCCAAATAAGAATTAGAAATAAAGTTAATTCGTAGTAATTCTACATAGAAACTATGCAATACTACTCCTGTCTCTTGAAAACCACATTTCCCCCTGTTTTTTCCTTATTCAGCTCTTACAAGGCATAGTTTAGGGCTGAAAGTTTGACTTTTGGTCAAACTTTCCAATTAAGTACAGGAAAAAGGTTAATTTGTATTTGTACATAGAAATAATGTAAAACCACTCTCGGCTCTTGATAATAAAGTTTTCTCCCTATTTGTGCCCTATTTGGCTCTATATGGCCTACTTCAGGCCATCGGGGATGAAAGTTTGACTTTTGGTCAAACTTCCCAGTTAAGACTAAAAATAAATTTAATTGATAGTATTTATACATAAACTATATAATACAACTCCTGACTCTTGAGAAACACACTTTCTCCCTGTTGTGGACCTGTTCGGCTCTTATAAGGCCTAGTCATGCTAATCGGGACTGAAAGTCACTTTTAGTCAAACTTCCCAATAAAGACCATAGAAATGACGTTAAGTGGTAGTAATTGTCCATAGTAACTATGTTATACTACTCTTAACTCTTAAGAACCAAGTTTTCCCCATGTTTGTTCCCTATTCGGCTCTTATAAGCCGGATTTAGGCCAAGCGGGGCTGAATGTTTTACTTTTAATCAAACTTCTCAATTAAGACTAAAAGTAAGTTTAATTTATATATTTGCACATGAAAATTATGTAATCCACACCTAGCTCTTGAAATCATGTTTTCTCCTCGTTTAGGCTTTATTCTGCAATAAGGCCTAATTCTCGCTAATCGGGGCTGAAAGTTTGACTTGATTTTTTGTAAAGCTTTCCAATTAAGATTAGAAAAAGGTTAACTAGTCGTAAATTGTATATAGAAACGATGTAATACCACTCACTACTCTTGAAAACCAAGTTTTCTCCCCGTTTTGGCCCTATTCGGCTCTTATAGGGCCTAGTTCAGAGCAACCGGGACTAAAAGTTTGATTTTTGCTGAAAGTTCCAAATTAAGATTAGAAATATTGTTAATTGATAGTATTTGTACATAAAAACTATATAATACCATTTCCGGCTATTGAGAACCATATTTTCTATCCATTTGGGCCCTACTCGGCTCTTATATGGCCAATTTCAGGCCAATCGGGGATGAATGATTGACTTTTGGTCACACGTCATAATTAAGACTAGAAACAAGGTTAATTGAAAGTAATTATACATAAAATCTGTGTAATACTATTCTCGACTCTTAAGAACCATGTTTTCTCCCTATTTGGGCCCTAAATGGGCTCGTAATAAGGCTTAGCTCAAGCCAATCAGGGCTGAAAGTTTAGCTTTTGGTCAGATTTCACAATTAAAACTAGATACAAGTTTTATTAATAATAACTGTACCTAAAAACTATGTGTTACTACTCCCGGCTATTGAAAACCACACTTTCTCCATTTTTTTTCCTATTCGGCTTTTATCAGGCCTAGTTCAGGCCAACTGGGGCCGAAAGTTTGACTTTTAGTCAAACTTTCCAATTAAGATGAAAAAAGCTTATTTGGTGGTAATTATACATAGAAACAATCTAATACTACTCTCGCCTCTTAAGAATCACATTTTCTCCCCATTTGGGCTATACTCGGTTCTAATAAGGCTGAAGGCCAATCAGACTGAAAATTTGACTTTTGATCAAACTTCCCAATTAATACTAGAAACAAAGTTAGTTAGAAGTAATTGAACATAAAAGCTATGTAATACTAATCCCAGCTCTCGAGAACTACGTTTTTCCCATATTTGTTCTTAATTCGGCTCTTATAAGGCCTTGTTTAGGCCAATCGGGGCTGAAAGTTTGGATTTTTAGTAAAACTTTCAAATTAAGACTATAAATTAGTTTAATTGATAGTTATTTTTTTATAGAAACTATGTAATACTACTCTCGACTTTTAAAAAGCACGTTTTCTCCAAGTTTAGGCGCTATTCGGCTCTTATAAGGCCTTGTTCTGGCCAAAGGGGCAGAAAGTTTGACTTTGGTCTAACTTTCCAATTAATACTAGAAGTAAGATTATAAGGTAGAATTTGTGCATAGAAACTATGTAATCCAACTCATGGCTATTGACAACCATGTTTTCTCCCTGTTTGGGCCTTATTCGACTCTTATATGGCTTAGCTCAGGTCAATCAGGGTTGAACCTTGGCTTTTAATCAAACTTCTCATTGAGGACTAAAAATAAGCTTAATTAGTAGTAATTGTACATAGAAACTAAGTAATGCCACTCTCAGCTCTGAAAATCACATTTTCCCCATGTTTATTCCTTATTCGGCTCTTATAAGGCCCAATCAACCCAATCGGGTCTGATGGTTTGTCTTTTGGTCAAACTTTCTAATTAAGACTAGAAATAAGATTTGTTGGTAGTATTTTTACTTAGAAATTATGTAATACCACTCCCGGGTCTTAAGAATTACGTTTTCTCCCCGTTTGGACCCTATTTTGGTTCTTATATGGCCTAATTCAAACCAATCAGAGCTGAAAGTTTGATTTTTTAATCAAATTTCCTAATTATTACTAGAATTAGGTTAATTGATAGAATTTATATTTTGAAACTATGTAATATCACTCCTGTCTCTTAAGAACGAAGTTTTCTTCCTGTTTAGGCCATATTCAGCTCTAATATGCCCTTATTACAACGTTTTCTTCCTAGTTCAGGCCAATCGTGGATGAAAATTTGACTTTTAGTTAAATATACAAATTATGACTAGAAATAAAGTTAAATGGTAGTAATTGTACATAAATATTATGTAATACTACTCCCGGATATTGAGAACCATATTTTCCCCATGTTTGGGCCTTACTCGGCTCTTATAAGGCATAGTTTAGGCCCATCAAGATTGCAAGTTTGGCTTTTGGTCAAACATCCAATTAAGACTAGAAATAAGTTTAATTGACAGTATTTGTACATAGAAACTATGTAATACCACTCTCGGCTCTTGAAAATCATATTTTCTCACCGTTTAGGCTCCTATTTGCCTCTTAAGGCTTATTTCAGGCGATTCGGGGCTGAAAGTTTGAATTGTGACCAAACTTTTCAATTAAGACTAAAAATAAGGTAAATTGGCATTATTTATATATAGAAACTATTTAATAAGACTCACGGCTCTCGAAAACCATATTTTTTCCCTATTTAGAACCTATTTGGCTCTTATAAGGCCTAGTTCAAACTAGTTGGGGTTGAAAGTTTGACTTTTGATTAATCTTCTCTATTAAGACTAGAAAGAAGGTTAATTGATAGTATTTGCATATAGAAAGTGTGTAATACCACAACCGGATCTTGATAACCACGTTTTCTCCCCGTTTGGGTCCTATTGGGCTCTTATATGGCCTAATTCAGGCCAATCAGAGATGAAAACTTGACTTTTTGGTTAAATTTTCCAATTAAGTCTAGAAACAAGGTTAATTGATAGTAATTGTATATAAAAACTATATAATAATACTCTCAGCTCTTGAGAACTATGTTTTCTCCCCTTTAAGCCATACTCGGCTCTTACAAAGCCTAATTCAGGCCAATCAGGGGCGAAAGTTTGACTTGTTATTAAGCTTTCCAGTTAATTGAACATAAAAGCTATGTAATACTAATCCCAGCTCTCGAGAACCACGTTTTTCCCATGTTTGTTCTTAATATGGCTCTTATAAGGCCTAGTTTAGGCCAAT
Organism: Agave tequilana; assembly: GCA_038442645.1. NCBI lineage: Eukaryota > Viridiplantae > Streptophyta > Magnoliopsida > Asparagales > Asparagaceae > Agave > Agave tequilana. The sequence goes on along the minus strand of JAVJIF010001799.1, from coordinate 65,174 downwards.
CGGGGCTGAAAGTGGGCTTTTTAGTAAAACTTTCAAATTTAGACTATAAATTAGTTTAATTGATAGTTATTTTTATATAGAAACTATGTAATACCATTCTCGACTTTTGAAAAGCATGTTTTCTCCCAGTTTAGGCCCTATTCGGCTCTTATAAGGCCCAGTTCTGGCCAATCGGGGCTGAAAGTTTGATTTTGGTCAAACTTTCCAATTAAGACTTGTAAGGTTAATTGGTAGTATTTGTACATAGAAACTATGTAATACAACTTATGGCTATTGACAACCATGTTTTCTCCCATTTTGGGCCTTATTCGACTCTTATATGGCTTAGCTCAGGCCAATCAGGGAAGAATGTTTGAATTTTAGTTAAAATTCTCAAATGACACTAGAAACAAGGTTAATTGGAAGTAACTATACATAGAACTATATAATACTACTCCCGGCTCTTGATAACCACGTTTTCTTCTTGTTTGGGCCCTACACGGCTCTTATAAGGCCTACTTCAGTCAATCAAGGTTGAACCTTGGCTTTTAGTCTAACTTCTCATTTAAGACTAAAAATAAGCTTAATTAGTAGTAGTTGTGCATAGAAACTATGTAATGTCACTCTCAGCTCTTGAAAATCAAGTTTTCCCAATGTTTGTTCTTTATTTGGCTCATATAAGGCCCAAATCAGCCCAATTGGGGCCGAAGGTTTAATTTTGGTCAAACTTCTTAAATAAGACTAGAAATAAGATTATTCGGTAGTATTTGTACATAGAAATTATGCAATACCACTCCCGGGTCTTAAGAACACAGTTTTCTCCCCGTTTGGGCCCTATTCGGCACTTATATGGCCTAGTTCAATCCAATCAGGACTGAAAGTTTGATTTTTTATCAAACTTCCTAATTATTACTAGAAATTAGGATAATTGATAGAATTTATATATTGAAACTATGTAATACCACTCTTGTCTCTTAAGAACGAAGTTTTCTTCCTGTTTGGGCCCCATTCGGCTCTTATATGCCCTTAAGAACAACGTTTTCTTCCTAGTTCAGGCCAATCGTTGATGAAAGTTTGACTTTTAGTTAAATATACCAATTATGACTAGAAATAAGGTTAAGTGGTAGTTATTGTACATAAATATTATGTAATACTACTCCCGGATCTTGAGAACCACATTTTCCCCATGTTTGGGCCTTAATCGGCTCTTACAAGGCATAGTGTTTAGGCCCATCAAGGTTAAAAGTTTTGCTTTTGGTCAAACTTCCCAATTAAGACTAGAAATAAGTTTAATTTATAGTATTTGTGCATAGAAACAATGTAATATCACTCTCGGCTCTTGAAAATCATGTTTCCTCCCTATTTAGGCCCCCTCTTAAGGCCTATTTCAGGCTATCGGGGCTTAAAGTTTGAATTGTGACCAAACTTCCCTATTAAGACTAAAAACAAGGTAAATTGGTATTATTTATATATAGAAACTATTTAATAAGACTCACGGCTCTCGAAAACCATATTTTCTCCCCGTTTAGATCCTATTTTATTCTTATAAGGCATAGTTCAAATTAGTTGAGGCTGAAAGTTTGACTTTTGATCAATCTTCTCTATTAAGACTAGAAAGAAGGTTAATAGATAGTATTTGTACATAGAAAGTGTGTAATACCACAACCGGATCTTGATAACCATGTTTTCTCCCCGTTTGGGTCCTATTGAGCTCTTATATGGCGTAATTCAGGCCAATCAGGATGAAAACTTGACTTTTTGGTTAAACTTTCTAATTAAGTCTAGAAACAAGGTTAATTGAAAGTAATTGTATATAAAAACTATATAATAATACTCACGGCTCTTGAGAACTACGTTTTCTCCCCTTTAAGCCATACTCGGCTCTTACAGAGCCAAATTCAGGCCAATCAGGGGCGAAAGTTTGACTTTTTATTAAACCTTCCAATATAATAGAAACAAAGTTAATTGAAAGTAATTGTACATATAAACTATGTAATACTGCTCGTGACTCCTGAGAACCAATTTTTCCCAATGTTTGTTCCCGATTTGGCTCCTATAAGGCCAAGTTTAGGCCAATCAGGGCTGAAATTTGGCTTTTGATTAAACCTCCCAATTAAGACTAGAAATAAATTTAATTGATAGTATTTGTGCTTAGAAACAATGTAATACTATTGCTGACTCTTGAGAACCACATTTTCCCTATATTTGTTTCTTATTCGGCTCTTATAAGGCCTAGTTAGGCCAAATCGGGCTGAAAGTTTGACTTTTGGTTAAACTTTCCAATTAAGAGTAGAAATAAGTTTAATTAATAGTATTTATCTATAGAAACTATGTAATACTACTCTCGGATCTTGAAAACAATATTTTCTCCCCGTTTGAGCCCTACTTGGCTCTTATAAGGCCTAGTTTGGCCAATCAGGGCTGAAAGTTTGGTTTTCAGTCAAACTTCTCAATTAAGATTAGAAACAAGTTTAATTAGTAGTATTTGTATATAAAAACTATGTAATACTACTCAGGCCTTTAAAGACCACGTTTTCACATTATTTGGACCCTACTCGGCTTTTATAAGACCTAGTTCTGACCAATAGAGGCTGAAAGTTTGAATTTTAGTCATACTTCATAATTTAGAGCACAAATAAGGCTAATTAATAGTAATTGCACATAGAAACTATGTAATATTACTATCGACTACTCAAAATCTTATTTTCTCCCCGTTTGGCCTCTATTCCGCTCTTAAAAGGTCTAGTTCAGGCTAATCGAGACTGAAAGCTTGACTTTTGTCCAAACTTTTCAATTAAGATTAGAAACAAGGTTAATAAGTAGTAATTGTATATAGAAACTATGTAATACTACTCACGACTCTTGAACCCCATGTTTTTCCTTCGTTTCGCTATTCGGTTCTTATACGGCCTAGTACATGCAAACCGGGGCTGAAAGTTTGACTTTTGGTCAAACTTTCTAATTAAGATTAGAAATAAAGTAAATTAGCAGAAATTAGTAATATAAACTATGTAATACTGTTCCCGGCTCGTGACAACCATGTTTCCCCCCTGTTTGGGCCCCAATCGGCTCTTATTAGATCTAATTCAGACCAATCTGGGCAGAAAGTTTGCCTTTTGGTAAAAATTCCTAATTAAGACCAGAAATAAAGTTAATTATTATTATTCGTATATAAAAATAATGTAATACTACTCACAGATCTTGAAAACCCTGTCTTCCCCCTGTTTGGGCCCTATTCGGCTCTAATAGGACCTAGTTCAAGTCAATCAAGGCTGAAATTTTGACTTTTGATCAAATTTCCAATTAAGACTAAAAAAAGGTTAATTTATTGCATTTGTATATAAAAACTACGTAATACTACTTAAGGCTCTTGAAAATCATGTTTTCTTAACTTTTGTACCCTATTCAGCTCTTATAAGGCATAGCTAAGTCTAATCGAGACTAAAAGATTGGTTTTTGATCAAACTTCCCTATTAAGACTTGAAACTAGGTTAATTAGTTGTAATTTTGTATATTGAAACTACGCAGTAATACTCCCGACTCTTGAAAACCACGTTGTCACCCTATTTAGGCTCTTATAAGGCCTAGTTCAAGTCAATCGAGGGTAAAGGATTTGATTTTTGGTCAAACTTCCCAATAAAGACTATAAATAAGGTTAATTTTTATTAATTATATATAGAACTATGTAATACAACTCCCAATTCTTGAAAACCATGTTTTCCCTAATTTGGGTCCTATTTGGCTCTTTTAAGGCCTGCTTCAGGCCAATCGGGGCTGATATTTAACAATTGGTTAAACTTCCCAAATTAAGACTACAAACAAGGTTAATTAGTAGTAATTATATGTGAAAACTATGTAAACTACTCACGGTAGTGGAAAAACATGTTTTCTCCCCATTTGGGCCCGATTCGCCTAGTTCAGGCCAATCTGGGCTGAAAGTTTGACTTTTGGTCAAACTCCCAAATAAGTACTAAATATAAAGTTAATTCATAGTAATTCTACATAAAAACTATGCAATACTACTCTCGTCTCTTGAAAACCACATTATTTAATAAGACTAACGGCTCTCGAAAACCACATTTTCTCCTCGTTTAGAACCTAATTGGCTCTTATAATGCCTAGTTCAAACTAGTTAGGGCTGAAAGTTTGACTTTTGATCAATCTTCTCGATTAAGACTAGAAAGAAGGTTAATTGATAGTATTTGTACATTCAAAGTGTGTAATACCACAACCGGATCTTGATAACCATGTTTTCTCCCCGTTTGCGTGCTATTAGGCTCTTATATGGCCTAAATCAGGCCAATCAGGGATGAAAACTTGACTTTTTGATTAAACTTTCCAATTAAGGCTAGAAAGAAGGTTAATTGGTAGTAATTGTATATAAAAACTATATAATAATACTCTCAGCTCTTGAGAACCACGTTTTCTCCCCTTTAAGCCTTACTCCGCTCTTACAAGGCATAATTTAGGCTAATCTGGGCTGAAAGTTTGACTTTTGGTCAAACTTTCTAATTATAGACAGGAAAAAGTTAATTTGTATTTGTACATAGAAATAATGTAATACCGCCTCGGCTCTTGAGAATAAAGTTTTCTCCCTGTTTTGGCCCTATTTGGCTCTTATATGGCCTATTTCAGGCCATTCATGGATGAAAGTTTGACTTTTGGTCAAACTTTCCAGTTAAGACTAGGAATAAATGTAATTGATAGTATTTCTACATAAACTATGTAATACAACTCCTGGCTCTTGAGAAACACACTTTCTCCTTATTGTGGACCTATTCGGTTCTTATAAGGCCTAGCTCAGGCTAATCGGGACTGAAAGTCACTTTTAGTCAAACTTCCCAATAAAGACCATAGAAATGAGGTTAAGTGGTAGTAATTGTCCATAGTAACTATGTAATACTACTCTTAACTCTTAAGAACCAAGTTTTCCCCATGTTTGTTCCTTATTTGGCTCTTATAAGCCTGATTTAGGCCAAGCCGGGCTGAAAGTTTTACTTTAAATTAAACTTCTCAATTAAGACTAAAAGTAAGTTTAATTTATATATTTGCACATGAAAACTATGTAATTCCACTCCTGGCTCTTCAAATCATATTTTCTCCTCGTTTAGGCCCTATTCTGTAATAAGGCCTAATTCTCGCTAATCGGGGCTGAAAGTTTGACCAGATTTTTGATCAAACTTTCCAATTAAAATTAGAAAAAGGCTAACTAGTCGTAAATTGTATATAAAAACGATGTAATACCACTCACGACTCTTAAAAACCAAGTTTTCTCCCCGTTTTGGCCTTATTCAGCTCTTATAAGGCCTAGTTCAGACCAACTGGGCTGAAAGTTTGACTTTTGGTCAAAGTTCCCAATTAAAATTAGAAATATTGTTAATTGGTAGTATCTGTACATAGAAACTATGTAATACCATTTCCGGCTATTGACAACCATGTTTTCTCCCTATTTGGGCCTTATTCAACTCTTATATGGCTTAGCTCAGGCCAATCATGGATGAATATTTGAATTCTGATCAAACTTCCCAATTGACACTAGAAACAAGGTTAATTGGATGTAACTGTACATGGAAACTATGTAATACTACTCCCGCCTCTTAAAAATCACGTTTTATTCTTGTTCGGGCCCTACTCGGCTCTTATAAGGCCTAGTTCAGTCAATCGAGTTGAACCTTGGCTTTTAGTCAAACTTCTCATTTAAGACTAAAAATAAGCTTAATTAGGAGACTAGAAATAAGGTTAAGTGGTAGTAATTGCACATAAATATTATGTAATACTACTCTCGGATCTTGAGAACCACGTTTTTCTCATGTTTGGGCCTTACTCGGCTCTTATAAGGCATAGTTTAAGGCCCATCAAGGTTGAAAGTTTAGTTTTTGATCAAACTTCCCAATTAAGACTAGAATAAGTTTAATTGAAAGTATTTGTACATAGAAACTATGTAATACCACTCTCAGCTCTTGAAAATCATCTTTCCTCCCCGTTTAGGCCCCTTTTGGCTCTTAAGGCCTATTTCAGGCTATTCGGGGCTGAAAGTTTGAATTTTGACCAAACTTCCCAATTAAGATTAAAAACAAGGTAATTGGTATTATTTATACATAGAAACTATTCAATAAGACTCACGGCTCTCGAAAATCACATTTCTCCTCGTTTAAAACCAATTTGGCTCTTATAAGGCCTAGTTCAAACTAGTTAGGGCTGAAAGTTTGACTTTTGATCAATCTTCTCGATTAAGACTAGAAAGAAGGTTAATTGATAGTATTTGTACATTCAAAGTGTGTAATACCACAACCGGATCTTGATAACCACGTTTTCTCCCCGTTTGCATTCTATTGGGCTCTTATATGGCCTAATTCAGGCCAATCAAGGATGAAAACTTGACTTTTTGATTAAACTTTCCAATTAAGGCTAGAAAGAAGGTTAATTGGTAGTAATTGTATATAAAAAATAGATAATAATACTCTCAGCTCTTGAGAACCACGTTTTCTCCCTTTAAGCCTTACTCGGCTCTTATAAAGCCTAATTCAGGCCAATCAGGGGCGAAAGTTTGGCTTTTTGTTAAACTTTCCAATTAATACTAGAAACAAAGTTAATTAAAAGTAATTGTACATATAAACTATGTAATACTGCTCGTGACTCCTTAGAACCTATTTTTCCCAATGTTTGTTCCCTATTTGATTCTCATAAGGCCAAGTTTGGGCCAATCACGGCTGAAATTTGGCTTTTGGTTAAACTTCCCAATTAACACTAGAAATAAATTTAATTGATAGTATTTGTACTTAGAAATAATCTAATATTACTGCTGACTCTTGAGAACCACATTTTTCCCATATTTGTTTCCTATTCGGCTCTTATAAGGCCTAGTTAGGTCAAATCGGGCTGAAAGTTTGACTTTTGGTCAAACTTTCCAATTAGGACTAGAAATAAGTTTAATTAATAGTATTTGTATATAGAAACCATGTTTTTCCCCTATTCGACTTTTATCAGCCCAGTTCAAGCCAATCGGGGTCGAAAGTTTGACTTTTGGTCAAACTTTCCAATTAAGACTAGAAAAAAGCTTAATTGGTAGAAATTATACATAGAAGAAATCTAATGCTATTATTCTCGGCTCTTGAGAATCACGTTTTCTCCCCATTTGGGCTATACTCGGCTCTAATAAGGTTGAAGGCCAATCAGACTGAAAGTTTGACTTTTGGTCAAACTTCCCAATTAATATTAGAAACAAAGTTAGTTGGAAGTAATTAAACATGAAAGCTATGTAATACTAATCCCAGCTCTTGAGAACCACATTTTTCCCATGTTTGTTCTTAATTCGGCTCTTATAAGGCTACTTTAGGCCAATCGGGGCTGAAAGTTTAGCTTTTTGGTAAAACTTTCAAATAAAGACTATCAATTAGTTTAATTGAGAGTTACTTTTATATAGAAACTATGTAATACCACTCTCGGCTTTTGAAAAGCACGTTTTTTCCTAGTGTAGGCCCTATTCGGCTCTTATAAGGCCTAGTTCTGGCCAATCAGGGCTGAAAGTTTGACTTTGGTTAAATTTTCCAATTAAGACTAGAAGTAAGGTTAATTGGTAGTATTTGGACATAGAAACTATGTACTACAACTCATGGCTATTGACAACCATGTTTTCTCCCTGTTTGGGCCTTATTTGACTCTTATATGGCTTAGCTCAGGCCAATCAGGGATGAATGTTTGAATTTTGATCAAACTTCTCAATGACACTAGAAATAAGGTTAATTGGAAGTAACTGTACATAGAAACTATGTAATACTACTCCCAGCTCTTGATAACCACGTTTTATTCTTGTTCGGGCCCTACACGGCTCTTATAAGGCCTAGTTCAGTCAATCAGGGTTCAAACCTTGGCTTTTAGTCAAACCTCTATTTTAAGACTAATCGGGGCTGATATTTAGCTTTTAGTTAAACTTCCCAAATTAAGACTAGAAACAAGGTTAATTAGTAGTAATTATATGTAAAAACTATGTAAACTACTTACGGCAGTTGAAAAACATGTTTTCTCGATTCGCCTCTTATAAGGCCTAGTTCAGGCCAGTCTGGGCTGAAAGTTTGACTTTTGGTCAAACTCCCAAATAAGAACTAAATATAAAGTTAATTCATAGTAATTCTACATAGAAACTAAGCAATACTACTCCCGTCTATTGAAAACCACATTTCCCCCTGTTTTTTCCTTATTCAGCTCTTACAAGGCATAGTTTTGACTAATTTGGGCTGAAAATTTGACTTTTGGTCAAACTCTCCAATTATTGACAGGAAAAAGATTAATTTGTATTTGTACATAGAAATAATGTAATACCACTCTCGGCTCTTGAGAATAAAGTTTTCTCCCTGTTTTGGCCCTATTTGGCTATTATATGGCCTATTTCTAGAAACAAGGTTAATTGAAAGTAATTATACATAAAATATGTGTAATACTACTCTCGGCTCTTAAGAACCACGTTTTCTCCCTGTTTGGGCCCTAATGGGCTCGTATAAGGCTTAGCTCAAGCCAATCGGGGCCGAAAGTTTGGCTTTTGGTCAAATTTCGCAATTAAAACTAGATACAGTTTAATTAATAGTAACTGTACATAAAAACTATGTGTTACTACTCCCGGTTCTTGAAAACCACACTTTCCCCATGTTTTTTCCCAATTCGGCTTTTATCAGCCTAATTCAGGCCATTCGGGGTCGAAAGTTTGATTTTTGGTCAAACTTCCTAATTAAGACGAAAAAAATCTTAATTGGTAGTAATTATACATAGAAACAATCTAATACTACTCTCGGCTCTTGAGAATCAAGTTTTCTCCCCATTTGGGCTATACTCGGCTCTAATAAGGCTAAAGGCCAATCAGACGGAAAGTTTGACTTTCGGTCAAACTTCCCAATTAATACTAGAAACAAATTTAGTTGGAAGTAATTAAACATAAAAGCTATGTAATACTAATCCCAGCTCTTGAGAACCACGTTTTTCCCATGTTTGTTCTTAATTCGGCTCTTATAAGGCTTAGTTTAAGCCAATCGGGGCTGAAAGTTTGGCTTTTTGGTAAAACTTTCAAATTAAGACTATAAATTAGTTTAATTGATAGTTATTTTTATATAGAAACTATGTAATACCATTATCGGCTTTTGAAAAGTACGTTTTCTCTAAGTTTAGGCTCTATTCGGCTCTAATAAGGCCTAGTTCTGGCCATGGGGCTGACAGTTTGACTTTGGTCAAACTTTCCAATTAAGTCTAGAAGTAAGGTTAATTGGTAGTATTTGTACATAGAAACTATGTTACAACTCATGGCTATTAGACAACCATGTTTTCTCCCTGTTTGGGCCTTATTCGACTCTTATATGGCTTAGCTCAGGCCAATGAGGGATGAATGTTTGAATTTTGGTCAAACTTCTCAATTGACACTAGAAACAAGGTTAATTGGAAGTAACTGTACATATAAACTATGTAATACTACTCCCGGCTCTTGATAATCACGTTTTATTCTTTTTCAGGCCCTACACGGCGCTTATAAGGCCTAATTCAGTCAATCAGGGTTGAACCTTGGGTTTTAGTCAAACTTTTCATTTAAGACTAAAAATAAGATTAATTAGTAGTAATTGTACATAGAAACTATGTAATGCCACTCTCAGCTCTTGAAAATCACGTTTTTCCCCATGTTTATTCTTTATTCGGCTTATATAAGGCCCAAATCAGCCCAATCGGGGCTGAAGGTTTGTCTTTTGGTCAAACTTTTTAATTAAGACTAGAAATAAGATTAGTTGGCAATATTTGTACATAGAAATTATGTAATACCACTCTCGGGTCTTAAGAACCACGTTTTCTCCACGTTTGGGCCCTATTCGGCTCTTATATGGCCTAGTTCAAACCAATCAGGGCTGAAAGTTTGATTTTTAATCAAACTTCCTAATTTAATTAAAAGTTAGGTTAATTGATAGAATTTATATATTAAAACTATGTAATACCACTCCTGTCTCTTAAGAACGAAGTTTTCTTCCTGTTTGGGCCCTATTCGGCTCTTATATGCCCTTAAGAACAACGTTTTCTTCCTAGTTTAGGCCAATCCGTGGATGAAAGTTTGACTTTTAGTTAAATAAAGTGGTAGTAATTGTACATAAATATTATGTAATACTACTTCCGGATCTTGAGAACCACGTTTTCCCCATGTTTGGGCCTTACTTGGCTCTTATAAGGCATAGTTTAGGCCCATCAAGGTTGAAAATTTGACTTTTGGTTAAACTTCTCAATTAAGACTAGAAATAAGTTTAATTGATAGTATTTGTGAATATAAACTATGTAATACCACTTTCGGCTCTTGAAAATCGTGTTTCCTCCCTGTTTAGGCCCCTATTTGGCTCTTAAGGCCTATTTCAGGATATTCGGGGCTGAAAGTTTGAATTGTAACCAAACTTCCCAATTAAGACTAGAAACAAGATAATTGGTATTATTTATGCATAGAAACTATTTAATAAGACTCATGGCTCTCGAAAACCACATTTTCTCCCTGTTTAGAACCTATTTGACTCTTATAAGGCCTAGTTCAAAGTAGTTAGAGCTGGAAGTTTGACTTTAATCAATCTTCTCTATTAAGACTAGAAAGAAGGTTAATTGATTGTATTTGTACGTTCAAAGTCTGTAATACCACAACCGGATCTTGATAACCATATTTTCTCCCTGTTTGCGTTCTATTAGGCTCTTATATGGCCTAATTCAGGCCAATCAGGGATGAAAACTTGACTTTTTGATTAAACTTTCCAATTAAGGCTAGAAAGAAGGTTAATTGGTAGTAATTATATATAAAAACTATATAATAATACTCTCAGTTCTTGAGAACCACGTTTTCTCCCCTTTAAGCCTTACTCGGCTCTTATAAAGCCTAATTCAGGCCAATAGGGGCGAAAGTTTGACTTTTTGTTAAACTTTTCAATTAATACTAGAAACAAAGTTAATTGAAAGTAATTGTACATATAAACTATGTAATACTGCTCGTGACTCCTCAGAACCAATTTTTCCCAATGTTTGTTTCCTATTGGCCTCCTATAAGGCTAAGTTTAGGCCAATTAGGGCTGAAATTTGGCATTTGGTTAAACTTCCCAATTAAGACTAGAAATAAATTTAATTGATAGTATTTGTGCATAGAAACAATGTAATATTACAGCTGACTCTTGAGAACCACATTTTCCCCATATTTGGTTCCTATTCGGCTCTTATAAGGCCTAGTTAGGCCAAATCGGGCTGAAAGTTTGAATTTTGGTCAAACTTTTCAATTTAGACTAGAAATAAGTTTAATTAATAGTATTTGTATATAGAAACTATGTAATACTACTCTCGGATCTTGAAAACAATATTTCTCCCTGTTTGAGCCCTACTTGGCTCTTATAAGGCCTAATTTATGCCAATCAGGGCTGAAAGTTTGGTTTTTAGTCAAACTTCTCAATTAAGATTAGAAACAAATTTAATTAGTAGTATATATATATATATAAACTATGTAATACTACTCAGGCCCTTGAAGACCACGTTTTCACATCATTTGGACCCTACTCGGCTTTTATAAGACCTAGTTCTGCCGAATAAAAGCTGAAAGTTTGAATTTTAGTCAAACTTCATAATTTAGAGTACAAACTAGGCTAATAGTAATGCACATTGAAACTATGTAATACTACTACTGACTATTTAAAATCTTATTTTCTCCCCGTCTGGGCTCTATTCCGCTCTTATAAGGTCTAGTTCAGGCTAATCGAGGCTGAAAGCTTGACTTTTGTCCAAACTTTTCAATTAAGATTTTGGTTAATAAGTAGTAATTTTATATAAAAACTATGTAATACTACTCACGGCTTGAACCCCATGTTTTCTCCTCATTTCTCTATTTGGCTCATACGGCCTAATACATGCCAATCGGGGCTGAAAGTTTGACTTTTGGTCAAACTTTCTAATTAAGACTAGAAAGTTAATTAGTAGAAACAAACTATGTAATACTATTCCCGGCTCGTAAAAACCATGTTTTCCCCCTGTTTGGGCCTCAATCGGCTCTTATAAGATCTAATTCAGACCAATTGGGGTAGAAAGATTGCCTTTTGGTAAAATTCCAATTAAGACAAGAATAAAGTTAATTATTAGTATTCTTATATAGAAATAATGTAATACTACTCATAGATCTTGAAAACCATGTCTTTGAAATTGCTCTGATACCAATTGTAAGATCACCTAGAGGGGGGTGAATAGGTGATGGCTAATCTAATGGTCACTTGTGAACAAATAATGCGGAATTAAAACTAAGTTGACCAAATTAAAATTTCTTTTAATTAAACACTTATGTATAACTCAAGAGTGTTGCCGAATTCCCCTTGCGAGGCTCTGGACAAGCTCCTCTAGATTCCCCTTGAATGGGTTGAGGTGCCGCGTTGGCTCTCTTGGTTGAATACTAGTGTTAACAACAATTCCACGCAATTATATATCAATTAAGCACAAGGGTATATATCATGCATATATAAGATGAACACAATAAATTGAATGCAAGATATAAAATAGAGACAAAAGAGAAATAGGGAAGAGTAAGCAATCGCAAACACAAAGGGTTTGTTTCGAGGTTCGAGCACACTTGCTCTACATCCCCGCCTTCGACACACGAAGGATTTCCACTATGTAAGATCCCACCGGATCTCTCCTCGGTGCCGTACACCTACAAACCCTCGGACTCCCAAGTCCCGTACACACGCAAGTCCACCGACTCGCCGAGGCCGTACCTCGAACCACCAAGAGTTCACAACCGAACTCCAACCACCAACAACGAGCACACTTGCCCGTTTCCTCAAATACAAAGAAAAGATCTCTTTGATGATCACAACACTTGATCACCTAAAGAGCACTCTCACTACAACACACCTATAGGAATATCTAGCAATGGATAGCTCAAGTGTGGTGTGAGAAAATCAAGGAAAGACTATGGTGAAAAACTCAAAGAATCACTTAACACTCTCTTGATAAAAACTCTTCCTTTTGATTGGAAGTATTTGCACTAAAATCTTGTAGAGAAACTCTTCTAAAAGTATCAGAAAAACTGCTCAAGAAGTCTCAAAAATCTTAACCTCAAAACAATAGACAAAACCCCCTTTTATAGGCTCCCAGAAAATAGAGCCGTTGGGGCTGTGTCAGTGCTGTCGGTCGACCGCCGGTCGACCGGCCAACTGTCATTTTTCTGACCGTTGCAGCCACCGTCGACCGGCTCGGTCGACCGATAACCTGGAATGAACTGTCGGTCGACCGGCCCGGTCGACTGATATTTCCAGAGAGCAAAGCTCTCTTGGTCGGTCGACCGACCCGGTCGACCGGCCACTGTGCTGACAACGTGCACAGGGCTGTGCACATCGGTCGACCGGACCGGTCGATCGGTTTGGCCTGTCAGCCAGTCTCCAGGTCTGAAAACAGGATTTAAAAATCTTTTATAAAATCCTAAAAATACATAGAAATTCTACAAAAATAGTTTTACCAATATACTTGAAAGAACAAACATGCTTGCACAAAATCAAGACATGTTATATATGTTTTGGTCTATTTTTGTAACTTGGAAATATTAGCTCAATAACCAAAATGTATTTTTCCAAAAACATGTTTTTCCAAACTTGTTTTTCTAAATCTTCACCAAACACAAAACAAGATATTTGAGTTCATTTAAAAGCATGGTGTGTATGGATATGATCCACTACACAATCAATATGGAATATCTATGTTTTTGACATAAAGCTCTAATCATGATTTTGGTTTAAAGATATGAACTATGAAATACCAAAATCCAAAGTTTTTATATTTTGTCTCAAAGAAAATCTTTTACTAAATAAAAATTCTTTTCTAAAAAGAAATCTTTTATGAAATCAATTAAATCAAGAGTTCTATCAAGAGTGTGTGTGTGTGATATAACTTGAGCAATCCACCAACTATCTATCCTTTACATTTTTACTAAAACAAAAATACAAATTCTATACCTAGACACAAGTCTTCAACTTCTTGAAGTCTTCACTTGAAGGCTTCTCATCTTCTTGACTTGGTCCAAGCTTGATCCAAAAACATCCTTGGATCACCACATGCAAGCTCCAAATCTTGTTCTTTTATCCTTTGTTGAGCTATGCACCTACTAAGATCTTGATCATGAATCTGTCACTAATTAAACACAAGATCATTAGTAACTATAACTACATGAGTTGATCATCATCAAAACTAGGGTGAAGGGCCTTTGGGCCAACAATCTCCCCCTTTTTGATGATGACAAAACTCATGGAGTTATATATGCATGGATTAAAGTAAAGCTTCAAAGAAGCTCCCCCTTAACTCATGCATACCAAATAAATACAAGATATGGCAATAAAAGCACATGACATGTATGCAATGTAGGAGATGCAATCATATAGATCAAATCATAAATCAAATCTTTTGCTCCTAATTGCAAGACAACATATATGCATAAATACAAATCTTACTCCCCCTTAAGCAAGGAACCAAATACTTCTCCCCCTTAAGTAAGGAAATCATGAAATCATGCATATAAAATCACAAATTCTTCTCCCCCTTTTTGTCAATCATCAACAAAGGGTTCAAAGAAAAATACATTAAACAAATTTTTCTCCCCTTTTTGTTAAAATAAGGAAATCAAGGAGGGTTAAATACAAATCAATCAATAAAATTTATATGCGATATAAATTCATGAAGAGGAAGACGTTAAGTTAGCTTCCCGACACATATACATTACATGAAAGAGGGATGACAAGCCCTAATTCACATAACGTATAATATGTCATGCATAAGAGGAGATGTGAAGCTCCCCCTACACACGTATATCATATAAAGAAGAGTTGTCAAGCTCCTCAAGTTATAATATACTCAACATGAATCTATATGTAGAAGAGATGTTAAGCTCTCCTTGCATATAGGAAATACAAATCAAAAATTTTGATTTTTTTTTATCAAAACAAAATTTTAACTTTTTCTTAGTAATAACAAATTTTGAGATATCAATTGTAAAATAATCAAATTTTGAATTTTTTTTTTTTTTTTTTGATACCAATTTCAAAACACAATGCATAAGCTTATTATGAAATACCAATTTGAAATCTAATTAAGCTTAGCATCAATAATCTTTGTGCTTTAAAGGAAATACCACTTGTAAAATAAGCACAAATAGATAACATATATGTATGACAAGATAATACCAATAGAAATTGATATAATTTGAAGACATTCATACATACAATCAAAATATGGATATACACAACATGAAGTCATATTGATACCAATTGCAAATAACCAATGATACCAATTGAAAAGTAAGCATATGTGTATACATCATATAATCTACCATATGAAGAATTCGAACTAGTTAAATGAACTTGTTTTAAGAACTAGTACGGGATCCTTCCATCAAGGAATAAGTTAAAAAGTTTTTCATGAAAGATCAATGAAACACAAGGCACTAAGAAACACTCTAATCCATAAAGTCCATATTTTCAAAAATGAGTGTACTAATGTTATGTGAAACATGGCATCATGAAAATTGCAATAAAACTCAATATTCCTTTAAATTTTAAATTATCATAACTTTTAAAACCTTGAAAATCATAAAAAAAATTTTTTATTAAAAAAAATGTTTCATAATATATGTATGTTTTGTCAATACAAGAAGCATACATACATATCTCTAACACAATTGAGTCCATATATATAGATTTGCATGAAAGGCAAATGACTCAAGAGGTATCCATGTATTTCTTAATGTTTTGGCAAAATAACCATATACATGAAATGAAATCACATGATCATAACATAAATCCGATTGGGAATACCAGTTTAAGAATGTAATGATCATCAACATAAGGCTATACTAGTACAACTAATAGGCACAAATAAGCATTCAACCCAATCATATATAGATTTATTTGTGGTCCATAAGGTGTACAAGTATAAATCCAAGTGTTGACAAATACTAACATCTAAACTAATATTCAATACAATGAAGCGTTCAAATCTTGAGAACATAAAAGAATTTATCCATAAAATCAAAAATAGGATCATGTGCAATACTTGAAGAATAGATAACTAGTTTAAATGGATTTTTGACAAACTAGTTAAAGATCCTTAAAAAAATATAAGATCATATGTATTTCATGAATACTACTAAATACATAAAAGTTCAAGCACTCATATTCCATAAAGCTCCAAATTATATATTTTCTTAAAGATTGAGTGTTCAAAAGTTATGTAAATAGTATCTACATGAAAATAGTCATTGAAGCCCAAAACGACCATAAGTCAAATTTTTAACAACAAATCATGAAAAATCATTTTTCACCAAAATCAACAATTTTCATGGTATATGTATGGTTTATACAAATTTAACAATATGCATACATATCCCAAAATAAAAGAGTCCATTAAATGTTTGCATGAAGGCAAGAGACTCACGGGTATACATGTATATTTATTAGATTTGAATTAAGCACCCATATACATGAAGTAAATCACTAAAATAGGTAAAACATGTATAAAAGAGAATCATCAAAACTAGTCTTATACATATGCATAAAGTGGATACAAGTGAGCATGAAGTTCAAATTATTTAAGAGTCAATTGTAATTCACTATTTGTATATATACACATACAAGTTTGATATATTCTACATCTAAGCATGTAAATACCACATGAAGCACAAATCAAACAAAATCATGAACATGCTATGAATGTATGAAATAAGTAAAAGCATGTATATAGAAATAGGAGTTAAGAAATTGTTACCAACTTCAAAGCTCCAAGCATGGTGGTCTTTTCCACCAAAATTTCTTGATAGCAATGCATCCATAAGTTTGTCCATCATGTTCATTGCATTCGCTACCAAGGCACCAATCCTCTCACGTTTTGTGAGAGCCCTCACCTACATCAAAATCAAAGGTGGGGGTTTTGGTACCCATGTTTTCTTGGGTCCTTTGGGGTTAGCATTGTTATAAGGAACCCAAAATCTATTATATTTAGCAAAATATAAATATGGTTTCTTATCAAAACAATATCTTGCTAGATGGCCTTTGCGACCACAATGTGTACAAATGTACACCTTAGCATGATGCTTATGAGTGTGATTGTGATCGTGATGTGCACCATAAGCATGAGCATGATGAGTATGTGCATGAGCATGGGGAACTTGTTTCTTTTGAAACAAAGATTCCAACTTAGAATGATTGAATGCACAAGAGTTCAAAGTTGAACTCAAATTATTCATTT
The DNA here is from genome assembly GCA_038442645.1 of Agave tequilana. Classification (NCBI taxonomy): domain Eukaryota; kingdom Viridiplantae; phylum Streptophyta; class Magnoliopsida; order Asparagales; family Asparagaceae; genus Agave; species Agave tequilana. Next base: position 47,936 of record JAVJIF010001799.1, on the reverse strand, counting down.
TATTTTTCATATTCTTAATCTCATTAGATGTGGCATGAAAGGCATGATGAGATGAAGAATCATTTTTCTTTTTCTTTTGAGAAACATTATCTTTTTTTTTTCAACAAATTTTCTTTTTAAAGATTTATTTTCTTGCAAAATATCTTCTTTTTGTTTTTCCACCAAGTCAATCTTTTCTTTCAAAGTATTGTTTCCTTCACACAAAATACTCAATTTAGAAAATAAGGAAACATTCTCATTTTTCAAATCTTCTTTTTCTTTTTCTAAACATGCAAGTTTATTTTTCAAGGAATCATTTTCTACATGCATGCAATCAATGTTCTTTTTCAAAATCTTGTTATCTTTTTCTAAGCATGCAATGTTATCTCTAAAAGAGTCTTGTTCTATATGCATGCAAGCAAGTTCCTTTTTCAAATTTTTATTATTCTTTTTAATCATGTCATATTTTTCAAGTATAAGATGACAAAAGGTAGTGAGCTCATCATATGACATGTTCTCATCATCGGATTCGGAATTTACCTCAAGGGGGTCATCCCCTTGGACCATAAAGCATGTGTTGGAGGTGTTGCTTCCAACGTCCGAATCGCTCCCGGCATAATATAGATCCTTTTCGCCAAGGGAGGTGATGATGTTCCAAGCTACAAAAGCCGAATCAATATTAGCAACCCTACATAAATAATCATCATTTAGGGTGCTCTTTAAAGCATTTAAGGCTTTTGCATTACCCTCAATATACTTGCTATTGTTAATATATGAATCATTAAATGTAGCAAGATAGACATGAATGCCTAGGGCCTTGAGGAACAAAGACATCTTAACCTTCCAAATTTGGATGTTAAGAATATCAAAGGTGGGTGGTGACATGAAGTCCATGGTGAGGTGTGTGTGTACAACAAATATTGTGATTAGCCCAAATGTAGGATCTTTAACTCTTAGGTTGTTAGACCCTTATCAAGAGCACTAGCTCTGATACCAATTGAAATTGCTCTGATACCAATTGTAAGATCACCTAGAGGGGGGGTGAATAGGTGATGGCTAATCTAATGGTCACTTGTGAACAAATAATGCGGAATTAAAACTAAGTTGACCAAATTAAAATTTCTTTTAATTAAACACTTATGTATAACTCAAGAGTGTTGCCGAATTCCCCTTGCGAGGCTCTGGACAAGCTCCTCTAGATTCCCCTTGAATGGGTTGAGGTGCCGCGTTGGCTCTCTTGGTTGAATACTAGTGTTAACAACAATTCCACGCAATTATATATCAATTAAGCACAAGGGTATATATCATGCATATATAAGATGAACACAATAAATTGAATGCAAGATATAAAATAGAGACAAAAGAGAAAGAGGGAAGAGTAAGCAATCGCAAACACAAAGGGTTTGTTTCGAGGTTCGAGCACACTTGCTCTACATCCCCGCCTTCGACACACGAAGGATTTCCACTATGTAAGATCCCACCGATCTCTCCTCGGTGCCGTACACCTACAAACCCTCGGACTCCCAAGTCCCGTACACACGCAAGTCCACCGACTCGCCGAGGCCGTACCTCGAACCACCAAGAGTTCACAACCGAACTCCAACCACCAACAACGAGCACACTTGCCCGTTTCCTCAAATACAAAGAAAAGATCTCTTTGATGATCACAACACTTGATCACCTAAAGAGCACTCTCACTACAACACACCTATAGGAATATCTAGCAATGGATAGCTCAAATGTGGTGTGAGAAAATCAAGGAAAGACTATGGTGAAAAACTCAAAGAATCACTTAACACTCTCTTGATAAAAACTCTTCCTTTTGATTGGAAGTATTTGCACTAAAATCTTGTAGAGAAACTCTTCTAAAAGTATCAGAAAAACTGCTCAAGAAGTCTCAAAAATCTTAACCTCAAAACAATAGACAAAACCCCCTTTTATAGGCTCCCAGAAAATAGAGCCGTTGGGGCTGTGTCAGTGCTGTCGGTCGACCGCCGGTCGACCGGCCAACGGTCATTTTTCTGACCGTTGCAGCCACCGGTCGACCGGCTCGGTCGACCGATAACCTGGAATGAACTGTCGGTCGACCGGCCTGGTCGACTGATATTTCCAGAGAGCAAAGCTCTCTTGGTCGGTCGACCGACCCGGTCGACCGGCCACTGTGCTGACAACGTGCACAGGGCTGTGCACATCGGTCGACCAGACCGGTCGACCGGTTTGGCCTGTCAGCCAGTCTCCAGGTCTGAAAACAGGATTTAAAAATCTTTTATAAAATCCTAAAAATACATAGAAATTCTACAAAAATAGTTTTACCAATATACTTGAAAGAACAAACATGCTTGCACAAAATCAAGACATGTTATATATGTTTTGGTCTATTTTTGTAACTTGGAAATATTAGCTCAATAACCAAAATGTATTTTTCAAAAACATGTTTTTCCAAACTTGTTTTTCTAAATCTTCACCAAACACAAAAATAAGATATTTGAGTTCATTTAAAAGCATGGTGTGTATGGATATGATCCACTACACAATCAATATGGAATATCTATGTTTTTGACATAAAGCTCTAATCATGATTTTGGTTTAAAGATATGAACTATGAAATACCAAAATCCAAAGTTTTTATATTTTGTCTCAAAGAAAATCTTTTACTAAATAAAATTCTTTTCTAAAAAGAAATCTTTTATGAAATCAATTAAATCAAGAGTTCTATCAAGAGTGTGTGTGTGTGATATAACTTGAGCAATCCACCAACTATCTATCCTTTACATTTTTACTAAAACAAAAATACAAATTCTATACCTAGACACAAGTCTTCAACTTCTTGAAGTCTTCACTTGAAGGCTTCTCATCTTCTTGACTTGGTCCAAGCTTGATCCAAAAACATCCTTGGATCACCACATGCAAGCTCCAAATCTTGTTCTTTTATCCTTTGTTGAGCTATGCACCTACTAAGATCTTGATCATGAATCTGTCACTAATTAAACACAAGATCATTAGTAACTATAACTACATGAGTTGATCATCATCAAAACTAGGGTGAAGGGCCTTTGGGCCAACAGTCTTCCCCTTGTTTGGGCCCTATTCGGCTCTTATAGGGCCTAGTTCAAGTCAATCAAGGCTTGACTTTTGATCAATCTTCCAATTAAGACTAAAAAAGGTAATTTATTGTATTTTTATAAAAAACTACGCAATACTACTTATGGCTCTTGAAAATCATGTTTTCTTAACTTTTGGACCCTATTCAGCACTTATAAGGCATAATTAAGTCTAATCGAGACTGAAAGATTGGTTTTTGGTCAAACTTCCCTATTAAGACTTGAAACTAGGTTAATTAGTAGTAATTATATATTAAAACTATGCAATAATACTCCCGACTCTTGAAAATCACGTTGTCACCCCATTTAGGCCCATTTGACTCTTATAAGGCCTAGTTCAAGTCAATCGAGACTAAAGCATTTGATTTTTATTCAAACTTCCCAATAAAGACTATAAATAAGGTTAATTTTTATTAATTATATATAGAACTAAGTAATACAACTCCCAATTCTTGAAAACCATGTTTTTCCCAATTTGGGTTCTATTTGGCTCTTATTAAGGCCTACTTCAGGCCAATCGGGGCTGATATTTAACTTTTGCTTAAACTTCCCAAATTAAGACTAGAAACAAGGTTAATTAGTAGTAATTATATATAAAAACTATGTAATACTACTTCTGATTCTTGAAAACCACGTTTTTCCTTGTGTAGGGCTGAAAGTTTGGCTTTTTGGTAATACTTCCAAATTAAGACTATAAATTAGTTTAATTGATAGTTATTTTTATATAGAAACTATGTAATACCACTCTCGGCTTTTGAAAAGCACGTTGTCTCCCAGTTTAGGCCCTTTTCGGCTCTTATAAGGCCTAGTTCTGGCCAATCGGGGCTTAAAATTTGACTTTGGTCAAACTTTCTAATTAAGACTAGAAGTATGATTAATTAATTGGTAGTATTTGTACATAGAAACTATATAATACAACTCATGGCTATTGACAACCATGTTTTCTCCCTGTTTGGGCTTTATTCGACTCTTACATGGCTTAGCTCAGACCAATCAGGGATAAATATTTGAATTTTTGTCAAACTTCTTAATTGACACTAAAAACAAGGTTAATTGGAAGTAACTGTACATAGAAACTATGTAATACTACTACCGGCTCTTAAAAACCACGTTTTATTCTTATTCGGGCCCTACACGGCTCTTATAAGGCCTAATTCAGACAATCGGGGTTGAACCTTGGCTTTTAGTCAAACTTCTTATTTAAGGCTAAAAGTAAGCTTAATTTGTTGTAATTATACATAGAAACTATGTATTGTCACTCTAGCTCTTGAAAATCACGTTTTCCCCATGTTTATTCTTTATTCGGCTCTTATAAGGCCCAAATCTGCCAAATCGGGGCTGAAGGTTTGTCTTTTAGTCAAACTTTCTAATTAAGTCTAGAAATAAGATTAGTTGGTAGTATTTGTACATAGAAATTATGTAATACCACTCTCAGGTCTTAAGAACCACGTTTTCTCCCCGTTTGGGCCCTATCGGCTCTTATATATGGCCTAGTTCAAGCCAATCAGGGCTGAAAGTTTAATTTTTTATCAAACTTCCTAATTATTACTAGAAATTAGGTTAATTGATAGAATTTATATATTGAAACTATGTAATACCACTCCTGTCTCTTAAGAACGAAGTTTTCTTCCTGTTTTGGCCATATTCGGCTCTTATATGCCCTAAAGAACAATATTTTCTTCCTAGTTCAGGCTAATTGCTAATGAAAGTTTGACTTTTAGTTAAATATACAAATTATGACTAGAAATAAGGCTAAGTGGTAGTAATTGTACATAAATATTATGTAATACTACTCCCGGATCTTGAGAACAACGTTTTCCCATGTTTGGGCCTTACTCGGCTCTTATAAGGCATAGTTTAGGCCCATCACGATTGAAAGTTTAGTTTTTGGTCAAACTTCCCAATTAAGACTAGAAATAAGTTTAATTGATAGTATTTGTACAAAGAAACTATGTAACACCACTCTCGGCTCTTTAAAATCATGTTTTCTCCTTTTTAGGCCCCTATTTGGCTCTTAAGGCCTATTTCAGGCTATTCGGGGCTGAAAGTTTGAATTGTGACCAAACTTCCCAATTAAGACTAAAAACAACGTAATTGGTATTATTATACATAGAAACTAGTTAATAATTCAGGCCAATCAGGGATGATCTTGATAACCACGTTTTCTCCCCGTTTGCGTTCTATTAGGCTCTTATGTGGCCTAATTCAGGCCAATCAGGGATGAACTTTTTGATTAAACTTTCTAATTTAGGCTAGTAAGAAGGTTAATTGGTAGTAATTGTATATAAAAACTATAAAATAATACTCTCAGCTCTTGAGAACTACGTTTTCTCCCCTTTAAGCCTTACTCGGCTCTTATAAAGCCTAATTCAGGCCAATCAGGGACGAAAGTTTGACTTTTTGTTAAACTTTTCAATTAATAATAGAAACAAAGTTATTTGAAAGTAATTGTACATATAAACTATGTAATACTGCTCGTGACTCCTCAGAACCAATTTTTCCTAATGTTTGTTCCCTATTCGGCTCCTATAAGGCCAAGTTTAGGCAATCAGGGCTGAAATTTGGCTTTTGGTTAAACTTCCAAACTAAGACTAGAAATAAATTTAATTGATAGTATTTGTGCTTAGAAACAATGTAATATTACTGCTGAATCTTGAGAACCACATTTTTCCCATATTTGTTTCCTATTCGGCTCTTATAAGGCCTAGTTAGGCCAAATCGGGCTGAAAGTTTGACTTTTGGTCAAACTTTCCAATTAAGGACAGGAAAAAGGTTAATTTGTATTTGCACATAGAAATAATGTAATACCATTCTCGGCTCTTGAAAATAAATTTTTCTCCCTGTTTTGGCCGTATTTAGCTCTTATATGGCCTACTTCAGGCCATTCGGGGTTGAAAGTTTAACTTTTGGTCAAACTTTTCAGTTAAAACTAGAAATAAATTTAATTGATAGTATTTGTACATAAACTATGTAATACAACTTCTGGCTCTTGAGAAACACACTTTCTCCCTTTGTGGACTTATTCGGCTCTCTTATAAGGCCAAGCTCAGGCTAATCGGGACTGCAAGTCACTTTTAGTCAAACTTCCCAATAAAGACCATAGAAATGAGGTTAAGTGGTTGTAATTGTCCATAGTAACTATGTAATACTACTCGTAACTCTTAAGAACTAAGTTTTCCCCATGTTTGTTCCTTATTCGGCTCTTATAAGCCTGATTTAGGCCAAGCGGAGCTGAAAGTTTTACTTTTAATCAAACTTCTCAATTAAGACTAAAAGTAAGTTTAATTATATATTTGCACATGAAAATTATGTAATCCACACCTGGCTCTTGAAATCATGTTTTCTCCTCGTTTAGGCTTTATTCTGTATAAGGCCTAATTCTCGCTAATCGGGGCTGAAAGTTTGACTTGATTTTTGGTTAAACATTCCAATTAAGATTAGAAAAAAGTTAACTAGTCGTAAATTGTATATAGAAACGATGTAATACCACTCACGACTCTTGAAAATCAAGTTTTCTCCCCGTTTTGGCCCTATTCGGCTCTTATAAGGCCTAGTTCAGAGCAACCGGGACTGAAAGTTTGACTTTTGGTCAAAGTTCCCAATTAAGATTAGAAATATTGTTAATTGGTAGTAGTTGTACATAAAAACTATGTAATACCATTTCCGGCTATTGAGAACCATATTTTCTATCCGTTTGGGCCCTACTCGGCTCTTATATCGCCAATTTCAGGCAAATCGGGGATGAATGATTGACTTTTGGTCAAACTTCATAATTAAGACTAGAAACAAGGTTAATTGAAAGTAATTATACATAAAATCTGTGTAATACTACTCTCGACTCTTAAGAATTATGTTTTCTCCCTGTTTGGGCACTAATGGGCTCGTATAAGGCTTAGCTCAAGCCAATCAGGTCTGAAAGTTTGGCTTTTGGTCAAATTTCACAATTAAAACTAGATACAAGTTTTATTAATAGTAACTGTACATAAAAACTATGTGTTACTACTCCCGGTTATTGAAAATCATACTTTCTCCATGTTTTTTTCCTATTCGGCTTTATCAGGCCTAGTTCAGGCCAATTGGGGCCGAAAGTTTGACATTTGGTTAAACTTTCCAATTAAGACGAAAAAAGCTTAATTGGTAGTAATTATATATAGAAACAATCTAATACTACTCTCGCCTCTTGAGAATCACATTTTCTCCCCATTTGGGCTATACTCGGTTCTAATATGGCTGAAGCCCAATAAGACTGAAAGTTTGACTTTTGGTCAAACTTCCCAATTAATACTAGAAACAAAGTTAGTTGGAAGTAATTGTTCATAAAAGCTCTATAATACTAATCCCAGCTCTCGAGAACTACGTTTTTCCCATGTTTGTTCTTAATTCGGCTCTTATAAGGCCAAGTTTAGGCCAATCGGGGCTGAAAGTTTGGCTTTTTAGTAAAACTTTAAAATTAAGACTATAAATTAGTTTAATTGATAGTTATTTTTATATAGAAACTATGTAATACCACTCTCGGCTTTTGAAAAGCACGTTTTCTCCCAGTTTAGGCCCTATTCGGCTCTTATAAGGCCTAGTTCTGGCCAATCGGGGCAGAAACTTTGACTTTGGTTCAACTTTCTAATTAAGACTAGAAGTAAGATTAATTGGTAGTATTTGTGCATAGAAACTATGTAATCCAACTCATGGCTATTGACAACCATGTTTTCTTCCTACTTGGACCTTTTTCGACTCTTATATGGCTTAGCTCAGGCCAATCAGGGATGAATGTTTGAATTTTGGTCAAACTTCTCAATTACACTATAAATAAGGTTAATTGGAAGTAATTATACATAGAAACTATGTAATACTACTCCCGACTCTTAAAAAACACGTTTTATTCTTGTTCGGGCCCTACACGGCTCATATAAGGCCTATTTCAGTCAAGCATGGTTGAACCTTGGCTTTTCGTCAAACTTCTCATTGAAGACTACAAATAAGCTTAATTAGTAGTAATTGTATATAGAAACTATGTAATGCCACTCTCAGCTCTTGAAAATCACATTTTCCTCATGTTTATTCTTTATTCGGCTCTTATAAGGCCCAAATCAACCCAATCGGGGCTGATGGTTTGTCTTTTGGTCAAACTTTTTAATTAAGACTAGAAATAAGATTATTTGGTAGTATTTTTACATAGAAATTATGTAATACCACTCCTGGGTCTTAAGAACTACGTTTTCTCCCCATTTGGGCCCTATTCGGCTTTTATATGGCCTAATTCAAACCAATCAGGGCTGAAAGTTTGATTTTTGATCAAACTTCCTAATTATTACTAGAATTAGATTAATTGATAGAATTTATATATTGAAACTATGTAATATCACTCCTATCTCTTAAGAACGAAGTTTTCTTCCTGTTTGGGCCATATTCGGCTCTGATATGCCCTTAAGTACAACGTTTTCTTCCTAGTTCAGGCCAATCGTGGATGAAAATTTGACTTTTAGTTAAATATACCAATTATGACTAGAAATAAAGTTAAGTGGTAGTAATTGTACATAAATATTATGTAATACTAGAGAATCACATTTTCCACATGTTTGGGCCTTACTCGGCTCTTATAAGGCATAATTTTAGGCCCATCAAGGTTGAAAGTTTGGCTTTTGGTCAAACTTCCCAATTAAGACTAGAAATAAGTTTAATTGATAGTATTTGTACATAGAAATTATGTAATACCACTCTCGGCTCTTGAAAATCATATTTTCTCACCGTTTAGGCCCCTATTTGCCTTTTAAGGCCTATTTCAGGCTATTCGGGGCTGAAAGTTTGAACTGTGACGAAACTTTCCAATTAAGACTAAAAAATGGGTAAATTGGTATTATTTATACATAGAAACTATTTAATAAGACTCACGGCTCTCGAAAACCATATTTTCTCCCCGTTTAGAACCTATTTGGCTCTTATAAGGCCTAATTCAAACTAGTTGGGGCTGAAAGTTTGACTTTTAATCAATCTTCTCTATTAAGACTAGAAAGAAGGTTAATTGAAAGTATTTGTATATAGAAAGTGTGTAATACCACAACCGGATCTTGATAACGACGTTTTCTCCCCGTTTGGGTCCTATTGAGCTTTTATATGGCCTAATTCAGGCCAATCAGGGATGAAAACTTGACTTTCTGGTTAAATTTTCCAATTAAGTCTAGAAACAAGGTTAATTAATAGTAATTGTATATAAAAACATTATAATAATACTCTCGGCTCTTGAGAACCATGTTTTCTCCCCTTTAAGCCATACTCGGCTCTTACAAAGCCTAATTCAGGCCAATTAGGGGCGAAAGTTTGACTTTTTGTTAAACTTTCCAGTTAATTGAAAATAAAAGCTATGTAATACTAATCCCAGCTCTCGAGAACCATGTTTTTCCCATGTTTATTCTTAATTCGGCTCTTATAAGGCCTAGTTTAGGCCGATCGAGGCTGAAAGTTTGGCTTTTTAGTAAAACTTTCAAATTAAGACTATAAATTAGTTTAATTTATAGTTTTTTTATATAGAAACTATGTAATACCACTCTCAGCTTTTAAAAAGCACGTTTTCTCCAAGTTTAGGCCCTATTCGGCTCTTATAAGGCCTAGTTCTGGCCAATCGGGGCTGAAAGTTTGACTTTGATCAAACTTTCCAATTAAGACTAGAAATAAGGTTAATTGGTAGTATTTGTACATAGAAACTATGTAATATAACTCATGGATATTGACAATCATGTTTTCTCCCTGTTTGGGCCTTATTCAACTCTTATATGGCTTAGCTCAGGCCAATCAGGGAAGAATGTTTGAATTTTGGTTAAACTTCTCAATTGACACTAGAAACAAGATTAATTAGAAGTAATTGTACATAAAAACTATGTAATACTACTCCCGGCACTTGATAACCACGTTTTATTCTTTTTGGGCCCTAACACGGCTCTTATAAGGCCCAGTTCAGTCAATCAAGGTTGAACCTTGGCTTTTAGTCAAACTTCTCATTTAAGACTAAAAATAAGCTAAATTAGTAGTAATTGTACATAGAAACTATGTAATGCCACTCTCAACTCTTGAAAATCAAGTTTTCCCCATGTTTATTCTTTATTCAGCTCATAATAAGGCCCAAATCAGCCAAATCGGGGCCGAAGGTTTGTCTTTAGGTCAAACTTTTTAATTAAGACTAGAAATAATATTAGTCGATAGTATTTGTACATAGAAATTATGTAATACCACTACTGGGTCTTAAGAATCACGTTTTCTCCCCGTTTGGGCCCTATTCGGCTCTTATATGGCCTAGTTCAATCCAATCAGGGCTGAAAATTTGATTTTTGATCAAACTTCCTAATTATTACTAGAAATTAGGTTAATTGATAGAATTTATATATTGAAACAATGTAATACCACTCCTGTCTCTTAAGAACGAAGTTTTCTTACTGTTTGGGCCCTATTCGGCTCTTATATGCCCTTAAGAACAACGTTTTCTTCCTAATTCAAGCCAATCGTGGATGAAAGTTTGACTTTTAGTTAAATATACCAATTATGATAAGAAATAAGGTTAAGTGGTAGTTGTTGTACATAAATATTATGTAATACTACTCCCGGATCTTGAGAACCACGTTTTCCCCATGTTTGGGCCTTACTCGGCTCTTATAAGGCATAGTTTAGGCCCATCAAGGTTAAAAGTTTGGCTTTTGGTCAAACTTCCCAATTAAGACTAGAAATAAGTCTAATTGATAGTATTTGTATATAGAAACTATGTAATACCACTTTCGGCTCTTGAAAATCATGTTTCCTCCCCATTTAGGCCCCTATTTGGCTCTTAAGGCCTATTTCAGGCTATTCGGGGCTGAAAGTTTGAATTATGACCAAACTTCCCTATTAAGACTAAAAACAAGGTAAATTGGTATTATTTATATATAGAAACTATTTAATAAGACTCACGACTCTCGAAAACCATATTTTCTCCCCGTTTAGAACCTATTGGTTCTTATAAGGCCTAGTTCAAACTAATTGGGGCTGAAAGTTTTACTTTTGATCAATCTTCTCTATTAAGACTAGAAAGAAGGTTAATAGATAGTATTTGTACATAGAAAGTGTGTAATACCACAACTGGATCTTGATAACCACGTTTTCTCCCCGTTTAGGTCCTACTAGGCTCTTATATGGCCTAATTCAGGCCAATCAGGGATGAAAACTTGACTTTTTAGGAAAACTTGACAATTAAGTCTAGAAACAAGGTTAATTGATAGTAATTATATATAAAAACTATATAATAATACTCTTGGCTCTTGAGAACCATGTTTTCTCCCCTTTAAGTCTTACTCGGCTCCTAGAAAGCCTAATTCAGGACCAATCAGGGGCAAAAGTTTGACTTTTTGTTATACTTTCCAATTAACACTAGAAACAAAGTTAATTGAAAGTAATTGTACATATAAACTATGTAATACTGCTCGTAACTCCTGAGAACCAATTTTTCCCAATGTTTGTTCCCTATTCGGCTCCTATAAGGCCAAGTTTAGGCAAATCAGGGCCGAAATTTGGCTTTTAGTTAAACTTCCTAATTAAGACTAGAAATAAATTTAATTGATAGTATTTGTGCTTTGAAATAATGTAATACTGCTGCTGACACTTGAGAACCACATTTTCCCTATATTTGTTTCCTATTCGGCTTATTAGGCCTAGTTAGGCTAAATCGGGCTAAAAGTTTATCTTTTGGTTAAACTTTTCAATTAACACTAGAAATAAGTTTAACTAATAGTATTTGTCTATAGAAACTATGTAATGCTAATCTCGGATCTTGAAAACAATATTTTTTCTCCATTTGAGCCCTACTTGGCTCTTATAAGGCCTAGTTTAGGCCAATCAGGGCTGAAAGTTTGGTTTTCAGTCAAACTTCTCAATTAAGATTAGAAACAAGTTTAATTAATATTATTTGTATATAAAAGCTAAGTAATACTACTCAGGCCCTTGAAGACCACGTTTTCACATTATTTGGACCCTACTCAGCTTTTATAAGACCTAGATCTGAACAATAGAGACTGAAAGTTTGAATTTTAGTCAAACTTCATAATTTAAAGTACAAATAAGGCTAATTAATAGTAATTGCACATAGAAATTATGTAATACTACTACCGACTATTCAAAATCTTATTTTCTCCCCGTTTGGGCTCTATTCTGCTCTTAAAAGGTCTAGTTCAGGCTAATCGAGGCTGAAAGCTTGGCTTTTGTCCAAACTTTCCAATTAAGATTAGAAACAAGGTTAATAAGTAGTAATTGTATATAGAAACTAAGTAATACTACTCACAACTCTTGAACCCCATGTTTTTCCCTCGTTTCTCTATTCGGTTCTTATACGGCCTAGTACATGCCAACCGGGGCTGAAAATTTGACTTTTGGTCAAACTTTCTAATTAAAACTAGAAATAAAGTTAATTAGTAGAAATTAGAAATAGAAACTATGTAATACTATTCCCGGCTCGTGAAAACCATGTTTTCCCCCAGTTTGGGCCCCAATCGGCTCTTATAAGATCTAATTCAGACCAATCAATCAGGGCAGAAAGTTTGCCTTTTGGTAAAAGTTCCCAATTAAGACCAATAAAGTTAATTATTAGTATTCATATATAGAAATAATGTAATACTACTCATAGATCTTAAAAACCATGTCTTCTCCCGGTTTGGGCCCTATTCGGCTCTTATAGGGCCTATAGTTCTAGTCAATCAAGGCTGAAATTTTGACTTTTGATCAAATTTCCAATTAAAACTAAATAAAAGGTTAGTTAATTGCATTTTTATATAAAAACTACGTAATACTACTTACGGCTCTTGAAAATAATATTTTCTTAACTTTTGGACCCTATTCAGCTCTTAAAAAGCATAGTTAAGTCTAATCGAGACTGAAAGATTGGTTTTTTTGTCAAACTTCCCTATTATGACTTGAAACTAGATTAAGTAGTAGTAATTGTATATTGAAACTATGCAGTAATACTCCTGACTCTTGAAAACCACGTTGTCACCCTATTTAGGCCCTATTTGGCTCTTATAAGGCCTAGTTCAAGTCAATCGAGGCTAAAGGATTTGATTTTTGATCAAACTTCCCAATAAAGACTACAAATAAGGTTAATTTTTATTAATTATATATAGAACTATGTAATACAACTCCCAATTCTTGAAAACCATGTTTTCCCTAATTTGGGTCCTATTTGGCTCTTATTAAGGCCTATATATCAGGCCAATCGGGCTGATATTTAACTTTTGGTTAAACTTCCCAAATTAAGACTAGAAAAAGGTTAATTAGTAATAATTATCTGTAAAAACTATGTAAACTACTCATGGCAGTTGAAAAACATGTTTTCTCCCCATTTGGGCCCGATTCGCCTCTTATAAGGCCTAGTTTAGGCCAATCTGGGCTGAAAATTTGACTTTTGGTCCAACTCCTAAATAAGAACTAGAAATAAAGTTAATTCGTAGTAATTCTAGATAGAAACAATGCAATACTACGCCCGTCTCTTGGAAACCATATTTCCCCCTGTTTTTTCCTTGTTCAGCTCTTACAAGGCATAGTTTAGGCTAATCTGGGCTGAAAATTTGACTTTTTGTCAAACTTTCCAATTAAGGACAGGAAAAAGGTTAATTTGTATTTGTACATAGAAATAATGTAATACCACTCTCGGCTCTTGAGAATAAAGTTTTCTCCCTGTTTTGGCCCTATTTGGCTCTTATATGGCCTACTTCAGGCCATTCGGGGATGAAAGTTTGACTTTTGGTCAAACTTCCCAGTTAGACTAGAAATAAATTTATTTGATGGTATTTGTACCATAAACGATGTAATACAACTCCTGGCTCTTGAGAAACACACTTTCACCCTGTTGTGGACCTATTCGGTTCTTATAAGGCCTAGCTCAGGCTAATTGGGACTGAAAGTCACGTTTAGTCAAACTTCCCAATAAAGAAAAGAAATGAGGCTAAGTGGTAGTAATTGTCCATAGTAACTATGTAATACTACTCTTAACTCTTAAGAACCAAGCTTTTCCCATGTTTGTTCCCTATTCGGCTCTTATAAGCCAGTTTAGGCTAAGCGGAGCTGAAAGTTTTACTTTTAATCAAACTTCTCAATTAAGACTAAAAGTAAGTTTAATTTATGTATTTGCACATGAAAACTATGTAATTCCACTACTAGCTCTTGAAATCATGTTTTCTTCTCGTTTAGGCTCTTTCTATAGTAAGGCCTAATTCTCGCTAATCGGGGCTGAAAGTTTGACTTGATTTTTGGTCAAACTTTTCAATTAAGATTAGAAAAAGGTTAACTAGTCGTAAATTGTATATAAAAATGATGTAATACCACTAACGACTCTTGAAAACCAAGTTCTCTCCCCGTTTTGGCCTTATTCGGCTCTTATAAGGCCTAGTTCAGACCAACCAGGGCTAAAAATTTGACTTTTGGTCAAAATTCCCAATTAAGATTAGAAATATTGATAATTGGTAGTATTTGTACATAGAAACTATGTAATACCATTTCCGGCTATTGAGAACCATATTTTCTATCCGTTTGGGCCCCACTCGGCTGTTATATGGCCAATTTCAGGCCAATCGGGGATGAATGATTGACTTTTGGTCAAACTTCATAATGAAGACTAGAAACAAGGTTAATTGAAAGTAATTATACATAAAATCTGTGTAATACTAATCTCGGCTATTAAAAATCACGTTTTCTCCCTATTTGGGCCCTAATGGGCTCATATAAGGCTTAGCTCAAGCCAATCTGGGCCGAAGGTTTGGCTTTTGGTCAAATTTCACAATTAAAACTAGATACAAGTTTAATAAATTGTAACTGTACATAAAAACTATATGTTACTACTCCCGGTTCTTGAAAACCACATTTTCCCTATGTTTTTTCCCTATTCGGCTTTTATCAGGCCTAGTTCAGGACAATCGGGGCCGAAAGTTTGACTTTTAGTCAAATTTCCAATTAAGACAAGAAAAAAAGCTTAATTGGTACTAATTATACATAGAAACAATCTAATACTACTCTCGGCTCTTGAGAATCACGTTTTCTCCCCATTTGGGCTATACTCGGCTCTAATAAGGCTGAAGGTCAATCAGACTGAAAGTTTTACTTTTGGTCGAACTTCCCAATTAATACTAGAAACAAATTTAGTTGGAAGTAATTGAACATAAAAGCTATGTAATACTAATCCTAACTCTTGAGAACCACGTTTTCCCCATGTTTGTTCTTAATTCGGCTCTTATAAGGTCTAGTTTAGGCCAATCGGGGCTGAAAGTTTGGGTTTTTGGTAAAACTTTCAAATTTAGATTACAAATAGTTTAATTGATAGTTATTTTTATATAGAAACTATGTAATACCACTCTCAGCTTTTGAAAAGCACGTTTTCTCCCAGTTTAGGCCCTATTTGGCTCTTATAAGGCCTAGCTTTGGCCAATCGGGGCTGAAAGTTTGACTTTGGTCAAACTTTCCAATTAAAACTAGAAGTCATGTTAATTGGTAGTATTTGTGCATAGAAACTATGTAATACAACTCATGGCTATTGACAACCATGTTTTCTTCCTGTTTGGGTCTTATTCAACTCTTATATGGCTTAGCTCAGGCCAATCATGGATGAATGTTTGAATTTTGGTCAAACTTCCCAATTGACACTGGAAACAAGGTTAATTGGATGTAAATGTACATGGAAACTATGCAATACTACTCTCGGCTCTTAAAGACCACGTTTTATTCTGGATCGGGCCCTACACGGCTCTTATAAGGTCCAGTTCAGTCAATCAGGGTTGAACCTTAGCTTTTACTCAAACTTCTCATTTAAGACTAAAAATAAGCTTAATTAGTAGTAATTGTACATAGAAACTATGTAATGCCACTCTCTGCTCTTGAAAATCACGTTTTCCCCATGTTTATTCTTTATTCCGCTCTTATAAGGCCCAAATAAGCCAAATCGGGGCTGAAGGTTTGTCTTTTGGTCAAACTTTCTAATTAAGACTAGAAATAAGATTAGTTGGTAGTATTTTTACATAGAAATTATGAAATACCACTCCCGGGTCTTAAGAACCACGTTTTCTCCCCGTTTGGGCCCTATCGGCTCAATATGGCCTAGTTCAAACCAATCAGGGCTGAAAGTTTAATTTTTTTATCAAACTTCCTAATTATTACTAGAAATTAGGTTAATTGATAGAATTTATATATTGAAACTATGTAATACCACTCCTATCTCTTAAGAACGAAGTTTTCTTCCTATTTTGGCCCTATTCGGCTCTTATATGCCCTTAAGAACAACATTTTCTTCCTAGTTCAGCCCAATCGTGGTGAAAGTTTGACTTTTAGTTAATATACAAATTATGACTAGAAATAATGTTTAGTGGTAGTAATTGTACATAAATATTATGTAATACTACTCCCGGATCTTGAGAACCACGTTTTCCCCATATTTGGGCTTTACTCGGCTCTTATAAGGCATAGTTTAGGCCCATCAAGGTTGAAAGTTTGGTTTTAGTCAAACTTCCCAATTAATACTAGAAATAAGTTTAATTTATAGTATTTGTACATAAAACTATGTAATACCACTCTCGGCTCTTAAAAATCATGTTTCCTCCCCGTTTAGGCCCCTATTTGGCACTTAAGGCCTATTGCAGGCTATTCGGGGCTGAAAGTTTGAATTCTGACCAAACTTCCCAATTAAGACTAAAAACAAGGTAATTGGTATTATTTATTTATACATAGAAACTATTTAATAAGACTCACGGCTCTCGAAAACCACATTTTCTCCCCGTTTAGAACCTATTTGGCTCTTATAAGGCCTAGTTCAAACTAGTTGGGGCTGAAAGTTTGACTTTTGATTAATCTTCTCTATTAAGACTAGAAAGAAGGTTAATTGATAGTATTTGTATGTTCAAAGTGTGTAATACCACAACCGGATCTTGATAACAACGTTTTCTCCCCATTTGGGTTCTATTGGACTCTTACATAGCCTAATTCTCAGGCCAATCAAGGATGAAAACTTGACTTTTTGATTAAACTTTCCAATTAAAGCTAGAAAGAAGGTTAATTGGTATTAATTGTATGTAAAAACTATATAATATTGCTCTCAGCTCTTGAGAACCACGTTTTCTCCCCTTTAAGCCTTACTCGGCTCTTATAAAGCCTAATTCAGGCCAATAAGGGGCAAAAGTTTGACTTTTTGTTAAACTTTTCAATTAATACTAGAAACAAAGTTAACTGAAAGTAATTGTACATATAAACTATGTAATACTGCTCGTGACTCCTCAGAACTAATTTTTCCCAATGTTTGTTCCCTATTCGGCTCCTATAAGGCCAAGTTTAGGCCAATCAGGGCTGAAATTTGGCTTTTGGTTAAACTTCCCAATTAAGACTAGAAATAAATTTAATTGATAGTATTTGTCTTAGAAACAATGTAATACTACTGCTGACCTTTTAAAACAACATTTTCCCCATATTTGTTTCCTATTCGGCTCTTATAATGCCAAGTTAGGCCAAATCGGGCTGAAAGTTTGACTTTTGGTCAAACTTTCCAATTAAGACTAGAAATAAGTTTAATTAATAGTATTTGTATATAGAAACTATGTAATACTACTCTCGGATCTTGAAAATAATATTTTCTCCCCGTTTGAGCCTTATGTGGCTCTTATAAGGCCTAGTTTAGGCCAATCAGGGCTGAAAGTTTGATTTTTAGTCAAACTTCTCAATTAAGATTAGAAAAAAGTTTAATTAGTAGTATTTATATATATAAACTATGTAATACTACTTAGGCCCTTCAAGACCACGTTTTCACATCATTTGGACCCTACTCGGCTTTTATAAGATCTAGTTCTGACCAATAATGGTTGAAAGTTTGAATTTTAGTCAAACTTCATAATTTAGAGTAAAAATTAGGCTATAATAGTAATGCATATTGAAACTATGTAATACTACTACTCACTATTCAAAATCTTATTTTCTCCCCGATTGGGCTCTATTCCGCTCTTATTAGGCAAGTTCAGGCTAATCGAGGCTAAAAGCTTGACTTTTGTCCAAAATTTTCAATTAAGATTAGAAACAAGGTTAATAAGTAGTAATTATATATAGAAACTATGTAATACTACTCACGACTCTTGAACCCCCTGTTTTCCCCTCGTTTCTCTATTCTGCTCTCATACGGCCTAGTACATGCCAATCGGGGCTGAAAGTTTAACTTTTGGTCAAACTTTCTAATTAAGACCAGAAATAAAGTTAATTAGTAGGAATTAGCAATAGAAACTATGTGATACTATTTCCGGCTCGTGAAAACCATGTTTCCCCCCTGTTTGGGCCCGGCTCTTATAAGATCTAATTCAGACCAATCGGGGAGAAAGTTTGCCTTTTGGTAAAATTCTCAATTAAGACCAGAAATAAAGTTAATTATTAGTATTCGTATATAGAAATAATGTAATACTACTCACAAATCTTAAAAACCATGTCCTCCCCCTGTTTGGGCACTATTTAGCTCTTATAAGGCCTAATTCAAGTCAATCAAGGTTGAAATTTTGACTGTTGACCAAAGTTCCAATTAAGACTAAAAAAAGATTAATTTATTGCATTTGTATAAAAAACTACGTAATACTACTTATGGCTCTTGAAAAATCATATTTTCTTAACTTTTGAACCCTATTCAGCACTTATAAGGCATACTAAAGTCTAATCGAGACTGAAAGATTGGTTTTTGGTCAAACTTCCCTATTAAGAATTGAAACTAGGTTAATTAGTAGTAATTGTATATTGAAACTATGCAATAATACTCCCGACTCTTGAAAACCACGTTGTCACCCCATTTAGGCCCGTTTGGCGAATAAGGCTTAGTTCAAGTCAATCGAGGCTAAAGGATTTGATTTTTGATCAAACTTCCCAATAACGACTATAAATAAGGTTAATTTTTATTAATTATATATAAAACTATGTAATACAACTCCCAATTCATGAAAACCATGTTTTCCCCAATTTGGGTCCTATTTGGCTCTTATTAAGGCCTACTTCAGGCCAATCGGGACTGATATTTAACTTTTGGTTAAACTTCCCAAATTAAGACTAGAAAAAAGGTTAATTAGTAGTAATTATATATAGAAACTATGTAATACTACTTCCAGTTCTTGAAAACCAGATTTTCCCTTGTTTAGGCCCTATTCGGCTCTTATAGGGCCTAGTTCAGTCTAATAGGGACTGAAAATTTGAATTTTAATCAAACTTCTCATTAAGATTAGAAATAAAGTTAATTAGTAGAAATAAAGTTCACTATGTAATACCACTTGTAGCTCTTAAAAATCACATTTCTCCCTGTTTGAGTCCTATTTAACTCTTATAAGGCCTAATTCAGGCCAATCGGGTTAAAAGTTTAACTTTTAATCAAACTTCTCAATTAAGACTAGAAATAAGTTTAATTAGAGTATTTGTGCATAAAAACTATGTAATATCACTACCAGCTCATGAGAGCCAGTTTTCTTCCCATTTGGGCCCATTTGGCTCTTATATGGCCTAATTCAGGCCAATTGGGGATGGGAGTTTGACTTTTGATCAAATTTCTCAATTAAAAATAGAAACATGGTTAATTAGTAGTAACTTACTTAAAACTATGTAATACTAATCATGGATCTTGAAAACTTTGTTTTCTCCCCGTTTATCCCTGTTCGATTCTTATGAGGCCTAGTTCAGGCCAACGGGGTTTAAAATTTGAGTTTTGATCAAACTTCCTAATTAAGACTAGAAACAAGGTTAATTACTAGTAATTGTATATAGAAATTATGTAATATCACTCATGGCTTTTGTTTCCCTATTTAGAGGCCCTTCGGCTCTTATAAGGCCTAGTTAAGACCAATCAGGATTGAAATTTTGACTTTTCGTTAAACCTCTTAATTAAGACTAGAAACAAAGTTAATCAGTAGTAATTGTATGTAAAAACTATGTAACACTACTCACGGCTACTGAAAATCATGTTTTCTTTGTGTTTGGGCCCCATTCGCCTCTTATAAGGCTTAGTTCATACCAATTCGGGCTGAAAGTTTGATTTTGGTCAAACTTCCCAATAAGGACTAGAAATAGGGTTAATTCATAGTAATTCAACATAGAAACTATGTAATACTACTCCCTTCTCTTGAAAATTATATTTTTCCCTTGCTTGTTCCCTATTCAGCTCTAAAAAGACTTACTTTAGGCCAATCAGGGCTGAAAGTTTGACTTTTGGTCAAAATTCTAAATAAGAATAAAAACATTGAAGGTTTACTTTTGGTCAAACTTCTCAATTAAGATAAGAAATAAGGTTAATTTATAGTAATTGTACCGAGAAACTATGTAATTTTATTCTTGGCTCTTGAAAAAATTATTTTCTCCCTGTTTGGGCTCTACTTTAAGTCAAACTTCCCAATTAAATTAGAAATAAAAATAATTAGCAGTAATTTAATATAGAAACTATGTAATATTACTCTAGCCTCTTGAAAATCATGTTTTCTCCCCGTTTGGCCCTATTCGACGCTTATAAGGCCTAGTTTAGGCAATCGGAGCTGAAAGTTTGACTTATTAAGACTAGAAATAATTAATTAGAAGTAATTGTATATAGAAACTATGTAATACTACTCCCAGCTCTTGAAAATCACGTTTTCTCCCTGTTTAGGCTCTATTTGACTCTTATAAGGCGTGTTCAGTCTAATCGTGGCTGAAAGTTTGACTTTTGGTCAAACTTCCCAGTTAAGACTAAAAACAAGGTTAATTAATAGTAATTGTACATAGAAACTATGTAATATCACTCATGGCTCTTGAAAACCACATTTCCCCCGGCTTGGGCTGTATTTGGCTCTTATAAGTCTTAGTTCAGGCCAATTTGAGCTGAAAATTTGACTTTCGATCAAACTTTCCAATTAAGACAAGAAACAAAGTTAATAAGTAATTGTACATAGAAACTATGTAGTACTACTCTCGGCTCTTGAAAACTATGTTTTCTTCCTATATAGGCCTTATTCGGCTCTAATAAGGCCTAATTCATGCCAACCAGAGCTGAAAGTTTAACTTTTAGTCAAACTACTCAATTAAGATTAGAAATAAGGTTAATCAGTGGTATTTGTACATAAAAACTATGTAACACCACTCCCGCCTCTTGAGAACCAATTTTCTCCCCGTTTGGGCCTTATTCCGCTCTTATATGGCGTAGTTCAGGCCAATCGGGGATGGAAGTTTTACTTTTGATCAAATTTCCCAAGAAATAGGGTTAATTAGTAGTAATTTACTTAAAAACTATGTAATACTACTCTTGAAAATTATGTTTTCTCCCCGTTTAGACCTCCATTCGGTTATTATGAGGACTAGTTCAGGCCAATGGGGTTGAAAGTTTGGCTTTTGGTCAAATTTCCCAATTAAGACTTGACACGAGGTTAATTAATAGTACTTATATAATGAATGCCACTCACGGCTCTTGAAAACAAATTTTTAACCCTTTTAGGCCCTCTTCGGCCCTTATAAGGCCGAGTTAAGGCCAATCGGGGCTGAAATTTTTACTTTTTGTCTTTTGGTTAAACATCCAAATTAAGACTAGAAAAAAGGTAAATTAGTAGTAATTTTATGTAAAAACTATGTAAACTACTCACGGCAGTTGAAAAACATGTTTTCTCCCCATTTGGGCCCGATTCGCCTCTCATAAGGCCTAGTTCAGGCCAATCTGGGCTGAAAGTTTGACTTTTGGTCAAACTCCCAAATAAGAATTAGAAATAAAGTTAATTCGTAGTAATTCTACATAGAAACTATGCAATACTACTCCTGTCTCTTGAAAACCACATTTCCCCCTGTTTTTTCCTTATTCAGCTCTTACAAGGCATAGTTTAGGGCTGAAAGTTTGACTTTTGGTCAAACTTTCCAATTAAGTACAGGAAAAAGGTTAATTTGTATTTGTACATAGAAATAATGTAAAACCACTCTCGGCTCTTGATAATAAAGTTTTCTCCCTATTTTGGCCCTATTTGGCTCTATATGGCCTACTTCAGGCCATTCGGGGATGAAAGTTTGACTTTTGGTCAAACTTCCCAGTTAAGACTAGAAATAAATTTAATTGATAGTATTTATACATAAACTATGTAATACAACTCCTGGCTCTTGAGAAACACACTTTCTCCCTGTTGTGGACCTGTTCGGCTCTTATAAGGCCTAGTCAGGCTAATCGGGACTGAAAGTCACTTTTAGTCAAACTTCCCAATAAAGACCATAGAAATGACGTTAAGTGGTAGTAATTGTCCATAGTAACTATGTAATACTACTCTTAACTCTTAAGAACCAAGTTTTCCCCATGTTTGTTCCCTATTCGGCTCTTATAAGCCGGATTTAGGCCAAGCGGGGCTGAATGTTTTACTTTTAATCAACTTCTCAATTAAGACTAAAAGTAAGTTTAATTTATATATTTGCACATGAAAATTATGTAATCCACACCTGGCTCTTGAAATCATGTTTTCTCCTCGTTTAGGCTTTATTCTGCAATAAGGCCTAATTCTCGCTAATCGGGGCTGAAAGTTTGACTTGATTTTTTGTAAAGCTTTCCAATTAAGATTAGAAAAAGGTTAACTAGTCGTAAATTGTATATAGAAACGATGTAATACCACTCACTACTCTTGAAAACCAAGTTTTCTCCCCGTTTTGGCCCTATTCGGCTCTTATAGGGCCTAGTTCAGAGCAACCGGGACTAAAAGTTTGATTTTTGCTGAAAGTTCCAAATTAAGATTAGAAATATTGTTAATTGATAGTATTTGTACATAAAAACTATATAATACCATTTTCGGCTATTGAGAACCATATTTTCTATCCATTTGGGCCCTACTCGGCTCTTATATGGCCAATTTCAGGCCAATCGGGGATGAATGATTGACTTTTGGTCACACGTCATAATTAAGACTAGAAACAAGGTTAATTGAAAGTAATTATACATAAAATCTGTGTAATACTACTCTCGACTCTTAAGAATCATGTTTTCTCCCTGTTTGGGCCCTAAATGGGCTCGTAATAAGGCTTAGCTCAAGCCAATCAGGGCTGAAAGTTTAGCTTTTGGTCAGATTTCACAATTAAAACTAGATACAAGTTTTATTAATAATAACTGTACCTAAAAACTATGTGTTACTAGTCCCGGCTGTTGAAAACCACACTTTCTCCATGTTTTTTTTCCTATTCGGCTTTTATCAGGCCTAGTTCAGGCCAACTGGGGCCGAAAGTTTGACTTTTAGTCAAACTTTCCAATTAAGATGAAAAAAAGCTTAATTGGTGGTAATTATACATAGAAACAATCTAATACTACTCTCGCCTCTTAAGAATCACATTTTCTCCCCATTTGGGCTATACTCGGTTCTAATAAGGCTGAAGGCCAATCAGACTGAAAATTTGACTTTTGATCAAACTTCCCAATTAATACTAGAAACAAAGTTAGTTAGAAGTAATTGAACATAAAAGCTATGTAATACTAATCCCAGCTCTCGAGAACTACGTTTTTCCCATATTTGTTCTTAATTCGGCTCTTATAAGGCCTTGTTTAGGCCAATCGGGGCTGAAAGTTTGGCTTTTTAGTAAAACTTTCAAATTAAGACTATAAATTAGTTTAATTGATAGTTATTTTTTTATAGAAACTATGTAATACTACTCTCGACTTTTAAAAAGCACGTTTTCTCCAAGTTTAGGCGCTATTCGGCTCTTATAAGGCCTTGTTCTGGCTAAAGGGGCAGAAAGTTTGACTTTGGTCTAACTTTCCAATTAATACTAGAAGTAAGATTAATTGGTAGAATTTGTGCATAGAAACTATGTAATCCAACTCATGGCTATTGACAACCATGTTTTCTCCCTGTTTGGGCCTTATTCGACTCTTATATGGCTTAGCTCAGGCAATCAGGGAT
This sequence comes from Agave tequilana, assembly GCA_038442645.1. NCBI lineage: Eukaryota > Viridiplantae > Streptophyta > Magnoliopsida > Asparagales > Asparagaceae > Agave > Agave tequilana. The sequence continues at coordinate 23,983 of JAVJIF010001799.1, read as the reverse complement.
GAATGTTTGAATTTTGGTCAAACTTCTCAATTACACTAGAAATAAGGTTAATTGGAAGTAACTATACATAGAAACTATGTAATACTACTCTCGGCTCTTAAAAATCACGTTTTATTCTTATTCGGGCCTACACGGGTCATATAAGGCCTATTCAGTCAATCAGGGTTGAACCTTGGCTTTTAATCAAACTTCTCATTGAGGACTAAAAATAAGCTTAATTAGTAGTAATTGTACATAGAAACTAAGTAATGCCACTCTCAGCTCTTGAAAATCACATTTTCCCCATGTTTATTCCTTATTCGGCTCTTATAAGGCCCAATCAACCCAATCGGGTCTGATGGTTTGTCTTTTGGTCAAACTTTCTAATTAAGACTAGAAATAAGATTAGTTGGTAGTATTTTTACTTAGAAATTATGTAATACCACTCCCGGGTCTTAAGAATTACGTTTTCTCCCCGTTTGGACCCTATTTCGGTTCTTATATGGCCTAATTCAAACCAATCAGAGCTGAAAGTTTGATTTTTTAATCAAATTTCCTAATTATTACTAGAATTAGGTTAATTGATAGAATTTATATTTTGAAACTATGTAATATCACTCCTGTCTCTTAAGAACGAAGTTTTCTTCCTGTTTGGGCCATATTCAGCTCTAATATGCCCTTATTACAACGTTTTCTTCCTAGTTCAGGCCAATCGTGGATGAAAATTTGACTTTTAGTTAAATATACCAATTATGACTAAAATAAAGTTAAATGGTAGTAATTGTACATAAATATTATGTAATACTACTCCCGGATATTGAGAACCATATTTTCCCCATGTTTGGGCCTTACTCGGCTCTTATAAGGCATAGTTTAGGCCCATCAAGATTGCAAGTTTGGCTTTTGGTCAAACATCCAATTAAGACTAGAAATAAGTTTAATTGACAGTATTTGTACATAGAAACTATGTAATACCACTCTCGGCTCTTGAAAATCATATTTTCTCACCGTTTAGGCTCCTATTTGCCTCTTAAGGCTTATTTCAGGCGATTCGGGGCTGAAAGTTTGAATTGTGACCAAACTTTCCAATTAAGACTAAAAATAAGGTAAATTGACATTATTTATATATAGAAACTATTTAATAAGACTCACGGCTCTCGAAAACCATATTTTTTCCCTGTTTAGAACCTATTTGGCTCTTATAAGGCCTAGTTCAAACTAGTTGGGGTTGAAAGTTTGACTTTTGATTAATCTTCTCTATTAAGACTAGAAAGAAGGTTAATTGATAGTATTTGCATATAGAAAGTGTGTAATACCACAACCGGATCTTGATAACCACGTTTTCTCCCCGTTTGGGTCCTATTGGGCTTTTATATAGCCTAATTCAGGCCAATCAGAGATGAAAACTTGACTTTTTGGTTAAATTTTCCAATTAAGTCTAGAAACAAGGTTAATTGATAGTAATTGTATATAAAAACTATATAATAATACTCTCAGCTCTTGAGAACTATGTTTTCTCCCCTTTAAGCCATACTCGGCTCTTACAAAGCCTAATTCAGGCCAATCAGGGGCGAAAGTTTGACTTGTTATTAAGCTTTCCAGTTAATTGAACATAAAAGCTATGTAATACTAATCCCAGCTCTCGAGAACCACGTTTTTCCCATGTTTGTTCTTAATATGGCTCTTATAAGGCCTAGTTTAGGCCAATCGGGGCTGAAAGTGGGCTTTTTAGTAAAACTTTCAAATTTAGACTATAAATTAGTTTAATTGATAGTTATTTTTATATAGAAACTATGTAATACCATTCTCGACTTTTGAAAAGCATGTTTTCTCCTAGTTTAGGCCCTATTCGGCTCTTATAAGGCCCAGTTCTGGCCAATCGGGGCTGAAAGTTTGATTTTGGTCAAACTTTCCAATTAAGACTAGAAGTAAGGTTAATTGGTAGTATTTGTACATAGAAACTATGTAATACAACTTATGGCTATTGAAAACCATGTTTTCTCCCATTTTGGGCCTTATTCGACTCTTATATATGGCTTAGCTCAGGCCAATCAGGGAAGAATGTTTGAATTTTAGTTAAAATTCTCAAATGACACTAGAAACAAGGTTAATTGGAAGTAACTGTACATAGAACTATATAATACTACTCCCGGCTCTTGATAACCACGTTTTCTTCTTGTTTGGGCCCTACACGGCTCTTATAAGGCCTAGTTCAGTCAATCAAGGTTGAACCTTGGCTTTTAGTCAAACTTCTCATTTAAGACTAAAAATAAGCTTAATTAGTATAGTAGTTGTGCATAGAAACTATGTAATGTCACTCTCAGCTCTTGAAAATCAAGTTTTCCCAATGTTTGTTCTTTATTTGGCTCATATAAGGCCCAAATCAGCCCAATTGGGGCCGAAGGTTTAACTTTTGGTCAAACTTCTTAAATAAGACTAGAAATAAGATTATTCGGTAGTATTTGTACATAGAAATTATGCAATACCACTCCCGGGTCTTAAGAACACAGTTTTCTCCCCGTTTGGGCCCTATTCGGCTCTTATATGGCCTAGTTCAATCCAATCAGGACTGAAAGTTTGATTTTTTATCAAACTTCCTAATTATTACTAGAAATTAGGATAATTGATAGAATTTATATATTGAAACTATGTAATACCACTCTTGTCTCTTAAGAACGAAGTTTTCTTCCTGTTTGGGCCCCATTCGGCTCTTATATGCCCTTAAGAACAACGTTTTCTTCCTAGTTCAGGCCAATCGTTGATGAAAGTTTGACTTTTAGTTAAATATACCAATTATGACTAGAAATAAGGTTAAGTGGTAGTTATTGTACATAAATATTATGTAATACTACTCCCGGATCTTGAGAACCAAATTTTCCCCATGTTTGGGCCTTAATCGGCTCTTACAAGGCATAGTGTTTAGGCCCATCAAGGTTAAAAGTTTTGCTTTTGGTCAAACTTCCCAATTAAGATTAGAAATAAGTTTAATTTATAGTATTTATGCATAGAAACAATGTAATATCACTCTCGGCTCTTGAAAATCATGTTTTCTCCCTATTTAGGCCCCCTCTTAAGGCCTATTTCAGGCTATCGGGGCTTAAAGTTTGAATTGTGACCAAACTTCCCTATTAAGACTAAAAACAAGGTAAATTGGTATTATTTATATATAGAAACTATTTAATAAGACTCACGGCTCTCGAAAACCATATTTTCTCCCCGTTTAGATCCTATTTTATTCTTATAAGGCATAGTTCAAATTAGTTGAGGCTGAAAGTTTGACTTTTGATCAATCTTCTCTATTAAGACTAGAAAGAAGGTTAATAGATAGTATTTGTACATAGAAAGTGTGTAATACCACAACCGGATCTTGATAACCATGTTTTCTCCCCGTTTGGGTCCTATTGAGCTCTTATATGGCGTAATTCAGGCCAATCAGGATGAAAACTTGACTTTTTGGTTAAACTTTCTAATTAAGTCTAGAAACAAGGTTAATTGAAAGTAATTGTATATCAAAACTATATAATAATACTCACGGTTCTTGAGAACTACGTTTTCTCCCCTTTAAGCCATACTCGGCTCTTACAGAGCCAAATTCAGGCCAATCAGGGGCGAAAGTTTGACTTTTTATTAACCTTCCAATATAATAGAAACAAAGTTAATTGAAAGTAATTGTACATATAAACTATGTAATACTGCTCGTGACTCCTGAGAACCATTTTTCCCAATGTTTGTTCCCGATTTGGCTCCTATAAGGCCAAGTTTAGGCCAATCAGGGCTGAAATTTGGCTTTTGATTAAACCTCCCAATTAAGACTAGAAATAAATTTAATTGATAGTATTTGTGCTTAGAAACAATGTAATACTATTGCTGACTCTTGAGAACCACATTTTCCCTATATTTGTTTCTTATTCGGCTCTTATAAGGCCTAGTTAGGCCAAATCGGGCTGAAAGTTTGACTTTTGGTTAAACTTTCCAATTAAGAGTAGAAATAAGTTTAATTAATAGTATTTATCTATAGAAACTATGTAATACTACTCTCGGATCTTGAAACAATATTTTCTCCCCGTTTGAGCCCTACTTGGCTCTTATAAGGCCTAGTTTGGCCAATCAGGGCTGAAAGTTTGGTTTTCAGTCAAACTTCTCAATTAAGATTAGAAACAAGTTTAATTAGTAGTATTTGTATATAAAAACCTATGTAATACTACTCAGGCCCTTAAAGACCACGTTTTCACATTATTTGGACCCTACTCGGCTTTTATAAGACCTAGTTCTGACCAATAGAGGCTGAAAGTTTGAATTTTAGTCATACTTCATAATTTAGAGCACAAATAAGGCTAATTAATAGTAATTGCACATAGAAACTATGTAATATTACTATCGACTACTCAAAATCTTATTTTCTCCCCGTTTAGCCTCTATTCCGCTCTTAAAAGGTCTAGTTCAGGCTAATCGAGACTGAAAGCTTGACTTTTGTCCAAACTTTCCAATTAAGATTAGAAACAAGGGTAATAAGTAGTAATTGTATATAGAAACTATGTAATACTACTCACGACTCTTGAACCCTATGTTTTTCCTTCGTTTCGCTATTCGGTTCTTATACGGCCTAGTACATGCAAACCGGGCTAAAGTTTGACTTTTGGTCAAACTTTCTAATTAAGATTAGAAATAAAGTAAATTAGCAGAAATTAGTAATATAAACTATGTAATACTGTTCCCGGCTCGTGACAACCATGTTTCCCCCCTGTTTGGGCCCCAATCGGCTCTTATTAGATCTAATTCAGACCAATCTGGGCAGAAAGTTTGCCTTTTGGTAAAAATTCCCAATTAAGACCAGAATAAAGTTAATTATTATTATTCGTATATAAAAATAATGTAATACTACTCACAGATCTTGAAAACCCTGTCTTCCCCCTGTTTGGGCCCTATTCGGCTCTAATAGGACCTAGTTCAAGTCAATCAAGGCTGAAATTTTGACTTTTGATCAAATTTCCAATTAAGACTTAAAAAGGTTAATTTATTGCATTTGTATATAAAAACTACGTAATACTACTTAAGGCTCTTGAAAATCATGTTTTCTTAACTTTTGGACCCTATTCAGCTCTTATAAGGCATAGCTAAGTCTAATCGAGACTAAAAGATTAGTTTTTGATCAAACTTCCCTATTAAGACTTGAAACTAGGTTAATTAGTTGTAATTTTGTATATTGAAACTACGCAGTAATACTCCCGACTCTTGAAAACCACGTTGTCACCCTATTTAGGCCCTATTGGCTCTTATAAGGCCTAGTTCAAGTCAATCGAGGGTAAAGGATTTGATTTTTGGTCAAACTTCCCAATAAAGACTATAAATAAGGTTAATTTTTATTAATTATATATAGAACTATGTAATACAACTCCCATTCTTGAAACCATGTTTTCCCTAATTTGGGTCCTATTTGGCTCTTTTAAGGCCTGCTTCAGGCCAATCGGGGCTGATATTTAACAATTGGTTAAACTTCCCAAATTAAAACTACAAACAAGGTTAATTAGTAGTAATTATATGTGAAAACTATGTAAACTACTCACGGCAGTTGAAAAACATGTTTTCTCCCCATTTGGGCCCGATTCGCCTAGTTCAGGCCAATCTGGGCTGAAAGTTTGACTTTTGGTCAAACTCCCAATAAGTACTAATATAAAGTTAATTCATAGTAATTCTACATAAAAACTATGCAATACTAATCTCGTCTCTTAAAACCACATTATTTAATAAGACTCACGGCTCTCGAAAACCACATTTTCTCCTCGTTTAGAACCTAATTGGCTCTTATAATGCCTAGTTCAAACTAGTTAGGGCTGAAAGTTTGACTTTTGATCAATCTTCTCGATTAAGACTAGAAAGAAGGTTAATTGATAGTATTTGTACATTCAAAGTGTGTAATACCACAACCGATCTTGATAACCATGTTTTCTCCCCGTTTGCGTGCTATTAGGCTCTTATATGGCCTAAATCAGGCCAATCAGGGATGAAAACTTGACTTTTTGATTAAACTTTCCATTAAGGCTAGAAAGAAGGTTAATTGGTAGTAATTGTATATAAAAACTATATAATAATACTCTCAGCTCTTGAGAACCACGTTTTCTCCCCTTTAAGCCTTACTCCGCTCTTACAAGGCATAATTTAGGCTAATCTGGGCTGAAAGTTTGAATTTTGGTTAAACTTTCTAATTATAGACAGGAAAAAGTTAATTTGTATTTGTACATAGAAATAATGTAATACCGCCTCGGCTCTTGAGAATAAAGTTTTCTCCCTGTTTTGGCCCTATTTGGCTCTTATATGGCCTATTTCAGGCCATTCATGGATGAAAGTTTGACTTTTGGTCAAACTTTCCAGTTAAGACTAGGAATAAATGTAATTGATAGTATTTCTACATAAACTATGTAATACAACTCCTGGCTCTTGAGAAACACACTTTCTCCTTATTGTGGACCTATTCTGTTCTTATAAGGCCTAGCTCAGGCTAATCGGGACTGAAAGTCACTTTTAGTCAAACTTCCCAATAAAGACCATAGAAATGAGGTTAAGTGGTAGTAATTGTCCATAGTAACTATGTAATACTACTCTTAACTCTTAAGAACCAAGTTTTCCCCATGTTTGTTCCTTATTTGGCTCTTATAAGCCTGATTTAGGCCAAGCCGGGCTGAAAGTTTTTACTTTAAATTAAACTTCTCAATTAAGACTAAAAGTAAGTTTAATTTATATATTTGCACATGAAAACTATGTAATTCCACTCCTGGCTCTTCAAATCATATTTTCTCCTCGTTTAGGCCCTATTCTGTAATAAGGCCTAATTCTCGCTAATCGGGGCTGAAAGTTTGACCAGATTTTTGATCAAACTTTCCAATTAAAATTAGAAAAAGGCTAACTAGTCGTAAATTGTATATAAAAACGATGTAATACCACTTACGACTCTTAAACCAAGTTTTCTCCCCGTTTTGGCCTTATTCAGCTCTTATAAGGCCTAGTTCAGACCAACTGGGCTGAAAGTTTGACTTTTGGTCAAAGTTCCCAATTAAAATTAGAAATATTGTTAATTGGTAGTATCTGTACATAGAAACTATGTAATACCATTTCCGGCTATTGACAACCATGTTTTCTCCCTATTTGGGCCTTATTCAACTCTTATATGGCTTAGCTCAGGCCAATCATGGATGAATATTTAAATTCTGATCAAACTTCCCAATTGACACTAGAAACAAGGTTAATTGGATGTAACTGTACATGGAAACTATGTAATACTACTCCCGCCTCTTAAAAATCACGTTTTATTCTTGTTCGGGCCCTACTCGGCTCTTATAAGGCCTAGTTCAGTCAATCGAGTTGAACCTTGGCTTTTAGTCAAACTTCTCATTTAAGACTAAAAATAAGCTTAATTAGGAGACTAGAAATAAGGTTAAGTGGTAGTAATTGCACATAAATATTATGTAATACTACTCTCGGATCTTGATAACCACTTTTTCTCATGTTTGGGCCTTACTCGGCTCTTATAAGGCATAGTTTAAGGCCCATCAAGGTTGAAAGTTTAGTTTGGTCAAACTTCCCAATTAAGACTAGAAATAAGTTTAATTGAAAGTATTTGTACATAGAAACTATGTAATACCACTCTCAGCTCTTGAAAATCATCTTTCCTCCCCGTTTAGGCCCCTTTTGGCTCTTAAGGCCTATTTCAGGCTATTCGGGGCTGAAAGTTTGAATTTTGACCAAACTTCCCAATTAAGATTAAAAACAAGGTAATTGGTATTATTTATACATAGAAACTATTTAATAAGACTCACGGCTCTCGAAAATCACATTTTCCTCCTCGTTTAAAACAATTTGACTCTTATAAGGCCTAGTTCAAACTAGTTATGGCTGAAAGTTTGACTTTTGATTAATCTTCTCGATTAAGACTAGAAAGAAGGTTAATTGATAGTATTTGTACATTCAAAGTGTGTAATACCACAACCGGATCTTGATAACCACGTTTTCTCCCCGTTTGCATTCTATTGGGCTCTTATATGGCCTAATTCAGGCCAATCAGGGATGAAAACTTGACTTTTTGATTAAACTTTCCAATTAAGGCTAGAAAGAAGGTTAATTGGTAGTAATTGTATATAAAAATAGATAATAATACTCTTAGCTCTTGAGAACCACATTTTCTCTCCTTTAAGCCTTACTCGGCTCTTATAAAGCCTAATTCAGGCCAATCAGGGGCGAAAGTTTGGCTTTTTGTTAAACTTTCCAATTAATACTAGAAACAAAGTTAATTAAAAGTAATTGTACATATAACTATGTAATACTGCTCGTGACTCCTTAGAACATATTTTTCCCAATGTTTGTTCCCTATTTGATTCTCATAAGGCCAAGTTTGGGCCAATCACGGCTGAAATTTGGCTTTTGGTTAAACTTCCAATTAACACTAGAAATAAATTTAATTGATAGTAGTTGTGCTTAGAAATAATCTAATATTACTGCTGACTCTTTGAGAACCATTTTTCCCATATTTGTTTCCTATTCGGCTCTTATAAGGCCTAGTTAGGTCAAATCGGGCTGAAAGTTTGACTTTTGGTCAAACTTTCCAATTAAGAGTAGAAATAAGTTTAATTAATAGTATTTGTATATAGAAACTATGTAATACTACTCTCTCGGATCTTGAAAATAATATTTTCTCCCCGTTTAAGCCCTACATGGCTCTTATACGGCCTAGTTTAGGCCAATCAGGGTTAAAGTTTGATTTTTAGTCAAACTTCTCAATTAAGATTAGAAACAAGTTTAATTAGTAATTTATATATATAAACTATGTAATACTACTCAGGCCCTTGAAGACCACGTTTTCACATAATTTGGACCCCACTCGGCTTTTATGAGACCTAGTTTCTGACCAATAAAGGCTGAAAGTTTGAATTTTAGTCAAACTTCATAATTTAGAGTACAAATTAGGCTATAATAGTAATGCACATTGAAACTATATAATTCTACTACTTACTATTCAAAATCTTATTTTCCCCCGTTTGGGCTCTATCTGCTCTTATAAGGCCTAGTTCAGGCAAATAAGGCTGAAAGCTTGACTTTTGTCCAAACTTTTCAATTTAGATTAGAAACAAGGTTAATAAGTAGTAATAGTATATAGAAACTATGTAATACTACTAACGGCTCTTGAACCACATGTTTCCCCTCGTTTCTCTATTCGGCTCTTATACTGCCTAGTATATGCCAATCGGGGCTGAAAGTTTTGACTTTGGTCAAACTTTCTAATTCAGACTGGAAATAAAGTTAATAGTAGGAATTAGAAATAGAAACTATGTAATAGTATTTCCGGATCGTGAAAACATGTTTTCCCCCCTTTTTGGGCCCCAATCGGCTCTTATAAGATCTAATTCAGACCAATCGGGGTAGAAAGTTTGCCTTTTGGTAAAATTCCCATTAAGATCAGAAATAAAGTTTATTATTAGTATTCGTATATAGAAATAATGTATACTACCCACAGATCTTGAAAACCATGTCTTCCCCCTGTTTGGGAATATGGCCCTGTTCAAGTCAATCAAGGCTGAAATTTTGACTTTTGATCAAACTTCCAATTAAGACTAAAAAGGTTAATTTATTGCATTTGTATAAAAAAAAACTACGTAATACTACTTATGGCTCTTAAAAATCATGTTTTCTTAACTTTTAGCCCTATTCAGCACTTATATGCATAGTTAAGTCTAATCGATACTGAAAGATTGTTTTTGGTCAAACTTTCCTATTAAGACTTGAAACTAGGTTAATTAGTAGTAATTGTATATTGAAACTATGCAATAATACTCCCCGAATCTTGAAAATCACGTTGTCACCCCCATTTAGGCCCATTTGGCTCTTATAAGGCCTAGTTCAAGTCAATCGAGGCTAAAGGATTTGATTTTTGATCAAACTTCCCAATAAAGACTATAAATAAGGTTATTTTTATTAATTATATATATAATTATATAATACAACTCCCAATTCATGAAATCATGTTTCCCCACAATTTAAGTCCTATTTGGCTCTTATTAAGGCCTACTTCAGGCCAATCGGCTGATACTTAACTTTTGGTTAAACTTCCCAAATTAAGACTAGAAATAAGGTAAATTAGGAGTAATTATATATAGAAATTATGTAATACCTACTTCCAGTTCTGAAAATCACGTTTTCCCTTGTTTAGGCCCTATTCGGCTCTTATAAGGCCTAGTCAGTCTAATAGCGACTGAAAGTTTGACTTTTGATCAACTTCTCAATTAAGATATAAATAAGGTTAATTAGTAGTAATTATACATAGAAACTATGTTACCACTCGGGCTCTTAAAATCACATTTCCCCTTGTTTGGGTCCTATTTAACTCTTATAAGGCCTAATTAAGGCCAATCGGGTTGAAAGTTTAACTTTTAGTCAAAATTCTCAATTAAGACTAGAAATAAGTTTAATTAGTAGCATTTGTGCATAAAACTATATAATATCACTACCAGCTCTTGAGAGCCAATTTTCCCCGTTTGGGCCCATTCGGCTCTTATATGGCCTAATTCAGGCTAATCGGGATGTGAGTTTGCTTTTGATCAAATTTCTCAATTAAAATTAGAAACATGGTTAATTAGTAGTAATTTACTTAAAAACTCTGTAATACTACTCATGGCTCTTGAAAACTTTGTTTTCTCCCAGTTTATCCCTGTTTGGTTCTTATGAGGCCTAGTTCAGGCGAACGAGGTTAAAACTTTAGGTTTTGATCAAACTTCCTAATTAAGACTAGAAACAAGTTAATTAATAGTAATTGTATATAGAAATTATGTAATACCACTCATGGCTTTGAAAATCAAGTTTTTTTCCCTATTTAGGGCCCTTCGGCTCTTATAAGGCCTAGTCTTAGCCAATCAGGGTTGAAACTTTGACTTTCGTTAAACCTCTTAATTAAGACTAGAAACAAGGTTAATTAGTAGTAATTGTATGAAAAACTATGTAACGCTACTCACGGCTGCTGAAAACCATATTTTCTCCCTGTTTGAGTCCCATTCGCCTCTTTATAAGGCTTAGTTCATACCAATTCGGGCTGAATGTTTGATTTTTGGTCAAACTTCCCAATAAGGCCTAGAAATAAGGTTAATTCATAGTAATTCTATATAGAAACTATGTAATACTACTACTCCTTCTCTTGAAATTATATTTTTCCCCTATTTGTTCCCTATTCAACTCTTATAACACTTACTTTAGGCCAATCAGGGCTGAAAGTTTAACTTTTGGTCAAAATTTTTAAATAAGATTAAAAACACTGAAGTTTTACCTTTGGTCAAACTTCTCAATTAAGATAAAAAATAAGGTTAATTTGTAGTAATTGTACCGAGAAACTATGTAATATTATTCATGGCTCTTGAAAACCTTGTTTTCTCCCTATATTGGGCTCTACTTTTAGTCAAACTCCCAATTAAACTAGAATAAACATAATTAGTAGTAATTTAATATAGAAACTATGTAATACTACTTCAGCCTCTTGAAAATCATGTTTTCTCCCCGTTTGGGCCCTATTCGACGCTTATAAGGCCTAGTTTAGGCAATCAGAGCTGAAAGTTTGACTTATTTAAGACTAGAAATAATTAATTAGAAGTAATTGTATATAGAAACTATGTAATACTACTCCAGCCGGCTTGAAACCACGTTTTCTCCCTGTTTGGAACCTATTCGACTCTTATAAGGCGTTTCAGTCTAATCGTGGCTGAAAGTTTGACTTTTAGTCAAACTTCCTAATTAAGACTAAAAACAAGGTTAATTAATAGTAATTGTACATAAAAACTATATAATACTCATGGCTCTTGAAAACCACATTTCCCCCCTGCTTGGGCCGTATTTGGCTCTTATAAGTCTTAGTTCAGGCCAATTTGGGCTGAAAATTTGACTTTCGATCAAACTTTTCAATTAAGACAAGAAACAAAGTTAATAAGTAGTTTGTACATAAAAACTATGTAATACTACTCTCAGCTCTTGAAAACTATGTTTTCTTCCTATATAGGCCTTATTCGGCTCTAATAAGGCCTAATTTATGCCAACTAGAGCTGAAAGTTTAACTTTTAGTCAAACTTCTCAATTAAGACTGGAAATAAGGTTAATTAGTGGTATTTGTACATAAAAATTATGTAACCCCACTCCCGCCTCTTGAGAACCAATTTTCTCCCCGTTTGGCCTTATTCCGCTCTTATATAGCCTAGTTCAGGCCAATCGGGAATGGAAGTTTTACTTTTGATCAAATTTCCCAAGAAATAGGGTTAATTAGTAGTAATTTACTTAAAAACTATGTAATACTACTCTTGAAAACTATGTTTTCTCCCCGTTTAGACCCCGTTCAGTTATTATGAGGCCTAGTTCAGGCCAATGGGGTTAAAAGTTTGGCCTTTGGTCAAATTCCCAATTAAGACTTGACACGAGGTTAATTAATAGTACTCGTATATAGAAACAATGAAATGCTACTCACGGCTCTTGAAAACAAATTTTTAACCCTTTTAGGCCCTCTTCGGCTCCCATAAGGCCGAGTTAAGGCCAATCGGACTGAAATTTTGACTTTTGATTAAACATCCTAATTAAGACTAGAAAAAAGGTAAATTAGTAGTAATTTTATGTAAAAACTATATAAACTACTCACGACAGTTGAAAAAATGTTTTCTCCATATTTGGGCCTGATTCGCCTCTCATAAGGCCTAGTTCAGGCCAATCTGGGTTGAAAGTTTGACTTTTGGTCAAACTCCCTAATAAGAACTAGAAATAAAGTTAATTCATAGTAATTCTACATAGAAACTATACAATACTACTCCTGTCTCTTGAAAACCACATTTCCCCCTGTTTTTTCCTTGTTCAGCTCTTACAAGGCAAAGTTTAGGTTAATCTGGGCTGAAAGTTTGACTTTTGGTCAAACTTTCTAATTAAGGACAGAAAAAAGGTTAATTTGTATTTGTACATAGAAATAATGTAATACCACTCTCGGCTCTTGAGAATAAACTTTTCTCCCTATTTTGGCCCTATTTGGCTCTTACATGGCCTACTTCAGGGCCATTCGGGGATGAAAGTTTGAGTTTTGGTCAAACTTCCCAGTTAACACTAGAAATAAATTAATTGATAGTATTTGTACATAAACTATGAAATACAACTCCTGGCTCTTGAGAAATACACTTTCTCCCAGTTGTGGACCTATTCGGCTCTTATAAGGCCTAGCTCAGGCTAATCGAGACTGAAAGTCACTTTTAGTCAAACTTCCCAATAAGGACCATAGAAATGAGGTTAAGTGGTAGTAATTGTCTATAGTAACTATGTAACACTACACTTAACTCTTAAGAACCAAGTTTTCCTCATGTTTGTTCCCTATTCGGCTTTTATAAGCCTGATTTAGGCCAAGCGGGGCTGAAAGTTTTACTTTTAATCAAACTTCTCTATTAAGACTAAAAGTAAAGTTTAATTTATATATTTGCACATGAAAATTATGTAATTCCACACCTGGCTCTTGAAATCATGTTTTCACCTAGTTTAGGCTTTATTCTGCAATAAGGCCTAATTCTCGCTAATCGGGGCTGAAAGTTTGACTTGATTTTTGGTCAAACTTTCCAATTAAGATTAGAAAAAGGTTATCAAGTCGTAAATTGTATATAGAAACGATGTAATACCACTCACAACTCTTGAAAACTAAGTTTTCTCACCGTTTTGGCCCTATTCGGCTCTTATAAGGCCTAGTTCAGACCAACCTAGGCTGAAAGTTTGACTTTTGGTCAAAGTTCCCAATTAAATTAGAAATATTGTTAATTGGTAGTATTTGTATATAGAACTATGTAATACCATTTCCGGCTATTAAGAATCATATTTTCTATCCGTTGGGCCCTACTCGGCTCTTATATGGCCAATTTAAGGCCAATCGGGGATGAATGATTGACTTTTGCTCAAACTTCATAATTAAGACTATAAAAAAGGTTAATTGAAAGTAATTATATATAAAATCTGTGTAATACTACTCTCGGCTCTTAAGAACCACGTTTTCTCCCTTTTGGGCTCTAATGGGCTCGTATAAGGCTTAGCTCAAGTCAATCAGGGCCGAAAGTTTGGCTTTTGGTCAAATTTTACAATTAAAACTAGATACAAGTTTTATTAATAGTAACTGTACATAAAAACTATGTGTTACTACTCCCGGTTGTTGAAAACCACACTTTCTCCATGTTTTTTCCCTATTCGGCTTTTATCAGGCCTAGTTCAGGCCAATCAGCGCCGAAAGTGTGACTTTTGGTTAAACTTTCCAATTAAGACTAGAAAAAAGCTTAATTGGTAGTAATTATACATAGAAATAATCTAATACTACTCTCGGCTCTTGAGAATCACATTTCTCCCCATTTGGGCTATACTCGGCTCTGATAAGGCTGAAGGCCAATCAGACTGAAAGTTTGACTTTTGGTCAAACTTCCCAATTAATATTAGAAAAAAAGTTAGTTGGAAGTAACTGAATATAAAAGCTATTTCATACTAGCTCTTGAGAACCACATTCTTCCCATGTTTATTCTTAATTTGGCTCTTATAAGGCCTAGTTTAGGCCAATCGGGGTTGAAAGTTTGGCTTTTTGGTAAAACTTTCAAATTGAGACTATAAATTAGTTTAATTGATAGTTATTTTCATATGGAAACTATGTAATACCACTCTTGGCTTTTGAAAAGCACGTTTTCTCCCAGTTTAGGCCCTATTCGGCTCTTATAAGGCCTAGTTCTGGCCAATCGAGGCTGAAAGTTGACTTTGGTCAAACTTTCCAGTTAACACTAAAAGTAAGATTAATTGGTAGTATTTGTACATAGAAACTATGTAATACAACTCATGGCTATTAACAACCATGTTTTCTCCTGTTTGGGCTTTATTCGACTCTTATATGGCTTAGCTCAGGCCAACAAGGGATGAATTTTTGAATTTTGGTCAAACTTCTCAATTGACACTAGAAATAAGGTTAATTGGTAGTAACTGTACATAGAAACTATGTAATACTACTCCTGGCTCTTAAAAATCACGTTTTATTCTTGTTCGGGCCCTACACGGCTCATATAAGGCCTAATTCAGTCAATCAGGGTTGAACCTTGGCTTTTAGTCAAACTTCTCATTGAAGACTAAAAATATGCTTAATTAATAGTAATTGTACATAGAAACTATGTAATGCCACTCTCAGCTCTTGAAAATCATGTTTTCCCTATGTTTATTCTTTATTCGGCTCTTATAAGGCCCAAATCAGCCCAATCGGGGCTGATGGTTTGTTTTTTGGTCAAACTTTCTAATTAAGACTAAAAATAAGATTAGTTGGCAGTATTTATGCATAGAAATTATGTAATACCACTTCAGGGTCTTATGAACCACGTTTTCTCCCCATTTGGGCCCTATTCGGCTCTTATATGGCCTAGTTCAAATAAATCAGGGCTGAAAGTTTGATTTTTGATCAAACTTCCTAATTATTACTAGAAATTAGGTTAAATGATAGAATTTATATATTGAAACTATGTAATTTCACTCCTGTCTCTTAAGAATGAAGTTTTCTTCCAGTTTGGGCCCTATTCGGCTCTTATATGTACGTTAAGAATAACGTTTTCTTCCTAGTTCAGACCAATCGTAGATGAAAATTTGACTTTTAGTTAAATATACTAATTATGACTAGAAATAAAGTTAAGTGATAGTAATTGTACATAAATATTATGTAATACTACTCCCGGATCTTGAGAACCACGTTTTCCCATGTTTGGGCCTTACTCGGCTCTCATAAGGCATAGTATAGGCCCATCAAGGTTGAAAGTTTGGCTTTGGTCAAACTTCCTAATTAAGATTAGAAATAAGTTTAATTGATAGTATTTGAACATAGAAACTATGTACTACCACTCTCGGCTCTTGAAAATCATATTTCCTCACCGTTTAGGCCCCTATTTGCCTCTTAAGGCCTATTTTAGGCTATTCGGGGCTGAAACTTTGAATTGTGCCCAAACTTCCCAATAAAGACTAAAAACAAGGTAAATTGGTATTATTTATACATAGAAACTATTTAATAAGACTCACGGATCTCGAAAACCATATTTTCTCCCCGTTTAGAACCTATTTGGCTCTTATAAGGCCTAGTTCAAACTAGTTGAGGCTGAAAGTTTGACTTTTTATCAATCTTCTCTATTAAGACTAGAAAGATGGTTAATTGATAGTATTTGTACGTATAAAGTGTGTAATACCACAACCGGATCTTGATAACGATGTTTTCTCCCTGTTTGGGTCCTATTGGGCTCTTATATGGCCTAATTCAGGCCAATCAGGGATGAAAACTTGACTTTTTGATTAAACTTTTCAATTAAGGCTAGAAACAAGGCTAATTGGTAGTAATTGTATATAAAACTATATAATAATACTCTCGGCTCTTGAGAACCACGTTTTCTCCCCTTTAAGCTTTACTCAGCTCTTATAAAGCCTAATTCAGGCCAATCAGGGCGAAAGTTTGACTTTTTTAAAATTTTCAATTAATACTAGGAACGAAGTTAATAGAAAGTAATTGTACATATTAACTATGTAATACTGCTCGTGACTCCTGAGAACCAATTTTCTCTGATGTTTGTTCCCTATTGGTTCCTATAAGGCCAAGTTTAGGCCAATCGGGGCTGAAATTTGGCTTTTGGTTAAACTTCCAATTAAGATTAGAAATAAATTTAATTGATAGTATTTGTGCTTAGAAACAATGTAATATTACTGCTGACTCTTAAGAACCACATTTTCCCCATATTTGTTTCCTATTCGGCTCTTATAAGGCCTACTTAGGCCAAATCGGGCTGAAAGTTTGACTTTTGGTCAAACTTTCCAATTAAGACTAGAAATAAGTTTAATTAATAGTATTTGTATATAGAAACTATGTAATACTACTCTCGGATCTTGAAAACAATATTTTCTCTCCTTTTGAGCCCTACTTGACTCTATAAGGCCAAGCTTAGGCCAATCAGGGCTGAAAGTTTAGTTTTTTGTCAAACTACTCAATTAAGATTAGAAACAAGTTTAATTAGTAGTATTTGCATATAAAAACTATATAATATTACTCAGGCCCTTGAAGACCACGTTTTCACATCATTTGGACCCTACTCGGCTTTTATAAGACCTAGTTCTGACCAATAGAGGCTGAAAGTTTGAATTTTAGTTAAACTTTATAATTTAGAGTACAAATAAGGCTAATTAATAGTAATTGCACATAGAAACTATGTAATACTGCTACCGACTATTTAAATTCTTATTTTATCCCCGTTTGGGCTCTATTCTGCTCTTATAAGGTCTAGTTCAGGTTAATCGAGGCTGAAAGCTTGACTTTGTCCAAACTTTCCAATTAAAATTAGAAACAAGGTTAATAAGTAGTAATTGTATATAAAAACTATGTAATACTACTCACGGCTTGAACCCCATGTTTTCCCCTCGTTCTCTATTCGGCTCATATACGGGCCTAGTACATGCCAATCGGGGCTAATTAAGACTAGAAATAAAGTTAATTAGTAGAAATTAGAAATATAAACTATGTATTACTAATCCCGGCTCGTGAAAACCATGTTTTTCCCCTGTTTGAGCCCCAATCGGCTCTATAAGATCTAATTTAAACTAATCAGGGCAGAAAGTTTGCCTTTTGGTAAAATTCCCAATTAAGACATGAAATAAAGTTAATTATTAGTATTCGAATATAGAAATAATGTAATACT
This sequence comes from Agave tequilana, assembly GCA_038442645.1. NCBI lineage: Eukaryota > Viridiplantae > Streptophyta > Magnoliopsida > Asparagales > Asparagaceae > Agave > Agave tequilana. The sequence continues at coordinate 6,281 of JAVJIF010001799.1, read as the reverse complement.
ACTCACAGATCTTGAAAACCATGTCTTCCCCCTGTTTGGGCCTTATTCGCCTCTATAGGGCCTAGTTCAAGTCAATCAAGGCTGAAATTTTGACTTTTGATCAAATTTCCAATTAAGACTAAAAAAGGTTAATTTATTGCATTTGTATATAAAAACTACGTAATACTACTTATGGCTATTGAAAATCTTGTTTTCTTAACTTTTAGACCCTATTTTGCTCTTATAAGGCATAGTTAAGTCTAATCGAGACTGAAAGACTGGTTTTTGGTCAAACTTCCCTATTAAGACTTGAAACTAGGTTAATTACTTGTAGTAATATATCAGCCCTGGTATATTGAAACTATGCAGTAATACTTTCGACTCTTGAAAACTACGTTATCACCCTATTTAGGCCCTATTTGGTAAAGAATTTGATTTTTGATCAAACTTCCTAATAAAGACTATAAATTAGGTTAATTTTTATTAATTATATAATGTAATACAACTCCCAATTCTTGAAAACCATGTTTTCCCATATTTGGGTTTTATTTGGCTCTTAATAAGGCCCTTCAGGCCAATCGGGGCTGAATTTAACTTTTAGTTAAACTTCCCAAATTAAGACTAGAAATAAGGTTAATTAGTAGTAATTATATATAAAAACTATGTAACTACTAACGGCAGTTGAAAAACATGTTTTTTCGATTCGCCTCTTATAAGGCCTAGTTCAGGTCAATCTGGGCTGAAAGTTTGACTTTTGGTCAAACTCCCAAATAAGAACTAAATATAAAGTTAATTTACAGTAATTCTACATAGAAACTATGCAATACTACTCCCGTCTCTTGAAAACCACATTTTCCCCTGTTTTTTCCTTGTTCAGATCTTACAAGGCATAGTTTAGGCTAATTTGGGCTGGAAGTTTGACTTTTGGTCAAACTTTCTAACTATGGACAGGAAAAAGGTTAATTTGTTTTTGTACATAGAAATAATGTAATACCACTCTCGGCTCTTGAGAATAAAGTTTTCTCCCTGTTTTGGCCCTATTTGGCTCTTATATGGCCTACTTCAGGCCATTCGTGGATGAAAGTTTGACTTTTGGTCAAACGTCCCAGTTAAGAGTAGAAATAAATTTAATTGATAGTATTTGTACATAAACTATGTAATATAACTCCTGCCTCTTGAGAAATACACTTTCTCCTTGTTGTAGACCTATTCGGCTCTTATAAGGCCTAACTCAGGCTAATCGGGACTGAAAGTCACTTTTAGTCAAACTTCCCAATAAAGACCATAGAAATGAGGTTAAGTAGTAGTAATTGTCTATAGTAACTATGTAATACTACCCTTAACTCTTAAGAACCAATTTTTCCCCATGTTTGTTCCCTATTCGGCTCTTATAAGCCTGATTTAGGCCAAGCGGGGCTGAAAGTTTTACTTTAAATCAAACTTCTCAATTAGGACTAAAAGTAGGTTCAATTTATGTATTTGCATATGAAAATTATGTAATTCCACTCCTGGCTCTTGAAATCATGTTTTCTCCTCGTTTAGGCTCTATTCTGCGATAAGGCCTAATTCTCACTAATCTGGGCTGAAAATTGACTTGATTTTTGGTCAAACTTTCCAATTGAGATTAGAAAAAGGTTAAGTAGTCGTGAATTGTATATAAAAACGATGCAATACCACTCACGACTCTTGAAAACCAAGTTTTCTCCTCGTTTTGGCCTTATTCGGCTCTTATAAAGCCTAATTCAGACCAATCGGGTTGAAATTTAATTTTTGGTCAAAGTTCCCAATTAAGATTAGAAATATTGTTAATGGTAGTAGTATTTGTACATAGAAACTATATAATACCATTTTCGGCTATTGAGAACCATATTTTCTATCCGTTTGGGCCCTACTCGGCTCTAATGGGTAATTTCAGGCCAATCGGGGATGAATGATTGACTTTTGGGCAAACTTCATAATCAAGACTAGAAACAAGGTTAATTGAAAGTAATTATACATAAAATCTGTGTAATACTACTATCGGCTCTTAAGAACCACGTTTTCTACCTGTTAGGGCCATAAATGGACTCGTATAAGGCTTAGCTCAAGCCAATCGGGGCCGAAAGTTTGGCTTTTGGTGAAATTTCACAATTAAAACTAGATACAAGTTTAATTAATAGTAACTGTACATAAAAACTATGTGTTACTACTCCCGATTCTTGAAAACTACACTTTTTCCATGTTTTTTCCCTATTAGGCTTTTATCAGCCTAGTTCAGGCCAATCGGGTCGAAAATTTGACTTTGGTCAAACTTCCCAATTAAGAGTCGAAAAAAGCTTAATTGGAGTATTTATATATAGAAACAATCTAAGGCAACTCTCGACTCCTGAGAATCACTTTTTCTCCCCATTTGGGCTATACTTGGCTCTATTAAGGCTGAAGGCCAATCAGACTGAAAGTTTGACTTTTGGTCAAACTTCCCAATTAATATTAGAAACAAAGTTAGTTAGAAGTAATTAAACATAAAAGCTATGTAATACTAATCCCAGCTCTTGAGAATCACGTTTTTCCCATGTTTATTCTTAATTCGGCTCTTATAAGGCTTAGTTTAGGCCAATCGGGGCTGAAAGTTTGACTTTTTGGTAAAACTTTCAAATTAAGACTATAAATTAGTTTAATTGATAGTTAGTTTTATATAGAAACGGGTTGTGTAATACCACTCTCGACTTTGAAAAGCACGTTTTCCCCCAGTTTAGGCCCTATTCGGCTCTTATAAGGCCTAGTTCTGGCCAATCGAGGCTGAAAGTTTGACTTTGGTCAAACTTTCCAATTAAGACAAGAAGTAAGGTTAATTGGTAGTATTTGTACATAGAAACTATGTAATACAACTCATGGCTATTGACAACCAAGTTTTCTCCCTATTTGGGCCTTATTCGACTCTTATATGGCTTAGCTCAGGCCAATCAGGGATGAATATTTGAATTTTGGTCAAACTTCTCAATTGACACTAGAAACAAGGTTAATTGGAAGTAACTATACATAGAAACTATGTAATACTACTCTCGGCTCTTGAAAACCACATTTTATTCTTATTCGGGCCCTACACGGCTCTTATAAGGCCTAGTTCAGTCAATCAGGGTTTAACCTTGACTTTTAGTCAAACTTCTCATTTAAGACCAAAAATAAGCTTAATTAGTAGTAATTGTACATAGAAACTATGTAATGACACTCTCAGCTCTTGAAAATCACGTTTTCCCCATGTTTATTCTTTATTCGGCTCTTACAAGGCCTAAATCAGCCTAATGGGGCGGAAGGTTTGTCTTTTGGTCAAACTTTCTAATTAAGACTAGAAATAAGTTTAGTTAGTAGTGTTTGTACATAGAAATTATGTAATACCACTCCCGGTTTTACGAACTCGTTTTCTCCCCGTTTGGGCCCTATTCGGCTCTTATATGGCCTAATTCAAACCAATCAGGGCTGAAGTTTAATTTTATCAAACTTCCTAATTATTGTTAGAAATTAGGTTAATTGATAGAATGTATATATTGAAACTATGTAATACCACTCCTATCTCTTGAGAACGAAGTTTTCTTTCTGTTTGGGCCCTATTCGGTCGGCTCTTACATGCCCTTAATAACAACGTTTTCTTCCTCGTTCAGGCCAATCGTAGATGAAAGTTTGACTTTTAGTTAAATATACCAATTATAACTAGAAATAAAGTTAAGTGATAGTAATTGTACATATATATTATGTAATGCTACTCCCGGATCTTGAGAACCACGTTTTCCTATGTTTGGGCCTTACTCGGCTCTTATAAGGCATAGTTTAGGCCCATCAAGGTTGAAAGATTGGCTTTTAGTCAAACATCCCAATTAAGACTAGAAATAAGTTTAATTGATAGTATTTGTACATAGAAACTATGAATACCACTCTCGGCTCTTGAAAATCATGTTTCCTCCCTGTTTAGGCCCCTATTTGGCTCTTAAGTCCAATTTCAGGCTATTCAGGGCTGAAAGTTTGAATTATGACCAAACTTCCCAATTAAGACTAAAAATAATGTAAATTGGTATTATTTATATATAGAAACTATTTAATAAGACTCACGGCTCTCGAAAATCACATTTTCTCCCCGTTTAGAACCTATTTGGCTCTTATAAGGCCTAGTTAAACTAGATAGGGCTGAAAGTTTGACTTTGATCAATCTTCTCTATTAAGACTAGAAAGAAGGTTAATTATAGTATTTGTACATAGAAAGTGTGTAATACCACAACTAGATCTTGATATCCACGTTTTTTCCCCGTTTGGGTCCTATTGGGCTCTTATATGGCCTAATTCAGGCCAATCAGGGATGAAAACTTGACTTTTTGATTAAACTTTTCAATTAAGGCTAGAAACAAGGTTAATTGGTAGTAATGTATATAAAAACTATAAAATAATACTCTCGGATCTTGAGAACCATATTTTCTCCCCTTTAAGCCTTACTCGGCTCTTATAAAGCTTAATTCAGGCTAATCAGGGGCGAAAGTTTGACTTTTTGTTAAATTTTCGAATTAATAATAGAAACAAAGTTAATTGAAAGTAATTGTACATATAAACTATGTAATACTGCTCGTGACTCCTGAGAACAAATTTTCTCCAATGTTTGTTCCCTATTCGGCTCCTATAAGGCCAAGTTTAGGCCAATCAGGGCTGAAATTTGGCTTTCGGTTAAACTTCCTAATTAAGACTATAAATAAATTTAATTGATAGTATTTGTGCTTAGAAACAATGTAATACTACTGCTGACTCTTGAGTACCCTATTTTCCCCATATTTGTTTCGTATTCGGCTCTTATAAGGCGTAGTTAGGCCAAATCAGGCTGTTTCCAATTAAAACTAGAAATAAGTTTAATTAATAGTATTTGTATATAGAAACTATTTAATACTACTCTCGGTTCTTGAAAACAGTATTTTCTCCCCGTTTGAGCCCTACTTGGCTCTTATAAGGCCTAGTTTAGGCCAATCAGGGCTGAAAGTTTGATTTTTAGTCAAACTTCTTAATTAGATTAGAAATAAGTTTAATTAGTAGTATTTGTATATAAAAACTATGTAATACTACTAGGCCCTTGAAGACCACGTTTTCACATTATTTGGACCTTACTCGGCTTTTATATGACCTAGTTCTGACCAATTGAGGCTGAAAGTTTGAATTTTAGTCAAACTTTATAATTTATAGTACAAATAAGGCTAATTAATAATAATTGCACATAGAAACTATGTAATACTATTACCGACTATTCAAAATATTATATTCTCCCCGTTTGGGCTCTGTCCCGCTCTTATAAAGTCTAATTCAGGCTAATCGAGACTGAAAGCTTGACTTTTGTCCAAACTTTCCAATTAAGATTAGAAAAAAGGTTAATAAGTAGTAATTATAAGTAGTAATTATATATAGAAACTATGTAATACTACTTACGGCACTTGATCCCCATGTTTTCCCCTCGTTTCTCTATTCGGCTCTTATACAGCCTAGTACATGCCAATCGAGGCTGATGAAATTTTGACTTTCGATCAAACTTTATAATTAAGACTAGAAATAAAGTTAATTAGTAAAAATTAGAAATAGAAACTATGTAATACTATTCCTAGCTCGTGAAAACCATGTTTTCCCCTGTTGGGCACCAATCGGCTCTTATAAGATCTAATTCAGACCAATCAGGGCAGAAAGTTTGGCTTTTGATAAAAATTCCCTATTAAGACCAGAAATAAAGTTAATTATTAGTATTCATATATACAAATAATGTAATACTACTCATAAATCTTGAAAACCATGTCTTCCCCCAGTTTGGGCCCTATTCGGCTTATAGGGCCTAGTTCAAGTCAATCAAGGCTGAATTTTGACTTTTGATCAAATTTCAAATTAAGACTGAAAAAAGGTTAATTTATTGCATTTGTATATAAAAACTACGTAATACTACTTACAGCTCTTGAAAATCATGTTTTCTTAACTTTTGGACCCTATTCAGCTCTTATAAGGCATAGTCTAATCGAGACTGAAAGGCTGGTTTTTGTCAAACTTCCCTATCATGACTTGAAACTAGATTAATTAGTAGTATTGTATATTGAAACTATGCAGTAATACTCCCAGCTCTTGAAAACCACATTGTCACCCCATTTAGGCCTTATTTGCTCTTATAAGGCCTAATTCAAGTCAATCGAAACTAAAGGAATTGATTTTTGATCAAAATTCCTAATAAAGACTATAAATAAGTTTAATTTTTATTAATTATATATAGAACTATGTAATACAACTCCCAATTCTTGAAAATCATGTTTTACCCAATT